>CM076578.1:1263356177-1263589310 GCA_034641835.2 Pinus albicaulis | reverse complement strand
CACTCTTCTTCTGTGCAGATTGAGGAGTCCTTTGGATATTCAGTGATGTCTTTATCATAGGTTCCTTAACCTGTTTCCTGGGCTTAAGCTTGAAAAACCTCCTTGATTTTGATTCTGCAGGTTTAGTAGTCTTTGATGAAGATGTTTCTTTGACTTGAGGGCTAGAACCTGTTCCTTCAACCCCTATTCCACTCAAAAAGAGAAATGAAGACCATTCTCTATTCACTTTCTGAAGCTCATGCAAAACTATTAACTTGACTAAACCATGATGAAATAATGAGGTTTCACATGCCTGAGTTTTCATCTGAACTTTTTCTGCCATCTTGGCCAGACTTCGAAATAGAAAGAAAGGTAATTCTAGAGAGATTGTTCCTGTGAAATGCAATAAGAGTTTAAAGTGGTAAGTGTACACCTTGTGGTATCTCCCTTCGCAGGTGAAGTACCTTTGGATATTGTAGAGCAGATTGGAAAATGCATCCTTGACATAACTTCTTGGCATAGCTTTGTTCAAATTAGTATCCATAAACTCTGGTTTCAAAAATATTTTGCAAGGTTGCATTTCAAACCTAAAATTATTAAACCATCTCTCCTCCCCTCTTGGAATTTTTGTGACTGCTGATATAAATTCAAGAGAAATTGGCAAATTGAGAAAACCAACCTTTGTGTTTGACCCTGTGAAGTTGGTAGAAAATTCTTTGGTAACCTGATTATGCCCTCCTTGAAGCTTTTCATAGAACCTCCAGCAACCTACCTTCTTGAAGGCTTCTTCAATAGATTTATCTCTTGTGAGAGTTTCTAAACCTTCGGGTTCTATCCTCAGGTAGTGACCAGACTGATGATTTCTTTTTTCTTCTGTCATCTTCTTCCTAAAAGCCCTGTGTCTTCAATAAATCTGTAATCAACCTCCTTGTTGGATGAACTGGCTCGCTTGAAAATTTGTTTCACCCTCGCTTGATTGAAGTTCTGCCTCGCTTGATTAGAAACCTTGTTTCAGCCATCCATTCTTTTTAAACTTACTTGATTGGAAATCGAAATTGCTGACATAACATTCAATTGGGTTCAGCCTCACTTGATTGGAAATTCAGCCTCTCTTGAAAAATTTAAAGAGAGCTCTAGTTTCTCATCATGAGCTTCTCTTTCAACAATAGATATGCATGCATTGTTTCCTTTGCATGATATAAAATCAATGATAACCAATCCCCTTTTCAAATTTGCAAAGGAACAATGACAAATGACCGCTAATGAATCTCATAATTATTTCATCACTGCTTTGGATGGTTGCACGCGTGAAGGAGGATTCGTGGACTGACACCATAATCATGAAAATTTAACCTCAAGTTGATGGATGTGACAGCTAAACCGAAAATTCCGAAACCCCGATTTCGTAGCGCTGGTAGTGTGATTTCGGGATTTTGCGCTATGAAAATACCAGCGTTTTCGTAGCGCAGAAGAAGTTTTTTACACTGAGCGTGCTACAAAAATGTGGTTTCGTGGCTTATTCAATTTTTTTTTGAAAAAGACTTAAAATATGGTTTTCAAAACATGGCATGAGATTTATGAGTAAAGCAAGGTTTATGAACTTCATTTGGTGATGAAATGAAACTTGTAACCTATGACTTAGACCCTATAAAATATAAAAATGACTCAAACCCTATCTAATACCATGACTTAGGAACAAGTATGAATCGGCTGAATTTAGAGAATTTTAATAGTGATAACAGGCAACATGACATATCAAAATTACAAGAGCAAGTGCAACAAATTTTTCTCTCGCAAAGAGCAACAAAAAATGACATGGAAGTTTTGAAGAAATGTGTGGAAACTAAGATGGATGGTTTGAAGAAAGGCGTGGAATCTAAGATGGATGGTTTGAAGAATGGCATGGAATCTAAGATAGATGGCATGGAAGCTGGCATGGAATCTAAGATGGATGACATGGAAGCTAAGATCGATGAGAAAATGGAAAACATGAAGAATGATCTAAACGCAGACATGGAAGGTTTGACAAAGTTGATACAATAAATGTTTCCTAATGGTGAAAAGATAGTAGAGGAAACTCATGATGAGAAAAAAATAAATGTTAATCTTTATTTCATAAACTCTGATATTGGAGGTAAGAACCGCCATATTCCAAAAATGGATATGAGGAAGTTTGATGAAAAGGATCCTGTAACATGGATACTACAGATGGAACAATATTTTGATCTCAATAATGTGCAAAACACACAAAAGGTACGCATTGCAACTTTACATTTAGAACAAAATACATTTGTATGGTATCGATGGCTTTGCTCCCGTAAAAAAATTGTCACTTGGTCAATTTTTACGGAGGAAATGATAGCACATTATGAGGATACAAAGAGCAACACCTTCTTTCGCCAATTGATAAATCTCAAACAAAAGGGTTTAGTGGGGCAGCACATTGAGGACTTCCAAAAATTGAATATAAGGGTAACTGATATTCCAGAGGAACACAGGATTGATCTCTTCATAGGCACTTTAAAGGATAACATCCAACATGAAGTTCGCGTTTTGGAACCTGATTCATTGGAGAAGGCATTCGGGTTGGCAAGAAAAGTTGAATGTAAAATTATGGAGACAAGGAAGCCTACCACTCAATTCTATAAAGAAGGAAGTGTTGCTACACCTAGATTTCCACAACCTACAAGGTTGACACCACAACAATTGGAAGAAAAAGGAGAAAAAGGGCTTTGCTACAGTTGTGATAGAAAATACGCTAAAGGTCATAAGTGTGCTGAGAAGAAATTATTTTACATAGATTGTGAAGAGGAAGAAGAAAATGAACAAGAATCTTCAAAAGAAGAGGATATACACCAAGAACCAACCTTAGAAGAGGAAGAAATGAGTCCAACCATATCGTGTAATGCATTGGCAGGAATTACCACTCCTCAAACTCTCAAGATAGAAGGACATATGAAGAAGAAAAGGTAATAGTGCTCATTGATTAAGGTACTACCCATAATTTTATTCATTGTAAGGTAGCCAAGGAATTGAATTTTTTCCTATACCCAACACAAGAATGTCAAGTGATGGTTGCAAATGGAGGAAATATAAATTGCTTTGGAAAAAGCCATAATATCAAGCTAACCATGGGGGAATATGTATTGAATAGTCCAATGCTTTCCATTCCTATGAGAGGTGTTGATATTGTACTAGGAGTACAATGGTTGCAATATTTGGGGACGATAACTTTTAATTTTCAAGAACTTGTAGGTTTTAACCCTGTACAGAAATTATCTGCAAACGAATCTTAAAACAGAAAATAAACAATAGCGAGAGCATAAAACATAAAATAGATAATGAGAAGGCTCTTCCTCTTCTGAATCTTCTTCTGCTGTAGAGTTTGATTCATACTCCTTTAGCTCAAACTCTATCTTCTCAGGTTCCTTTGGTATGAATTCATGTTTAACAACATCTTTCACCTTTCTAAACACAACATCTTGGTTGTACACAACCTTCCCTGTTTTCGGGTTCCAAAGCTTGTAACCTTTTAAACCATCCTTATACCCAATAAAGATGCACCTTTCAGATTTATTATCCAACTTGGTCCTTTTCTTCTTTGGAACATGTACATATGCATCACATCCAAATACCCTTATATGTGAAAGAGAGGGTTTCTTACCAGTCCATACCTCATGTGGAGTCTTATCCTCCAATGCTGATGAAGGTGATCTGTTAACTAAGTAACATGCAGTCTCCACTGCCTCTGCCCAGAATTCTTGTCCTAACCCGGTACCACTGAGCATGCTTCTTGCCTTTTCCATCAGTGTTCTATTCATTCTTTCTGCAACTCCATTTTGCCGAGGTGTGTATGGAGTAGTCTTCTGCCGTGCTATACCACACTTCTTACAGAACTCTTCAAATTCCTTCTTGCAGAACTCCCCACCATTATTTGTCCTCAACGCCTTTATCTTCTTCTCTGTCTGGTTTTCCACCAGAGCCTTAAATTCTTTAAATTTGTCAAAGACTTCAGATTTCTTCCTCAAGAAATATATCCATGTTTTCCTTGAGAAGTCATCTATGAATGAAACATAATACACAGATTTTCCTAGTGATGGAACTGACACAGGTCCAAACACATCACTGTGCACAAGTTCTAATATCTTGTTTGCCCTCTTAGCACCAGAAGGAAAACTCACCCGATTCTGCTTCCCATATACATAATGTTCACAGAAATCGAAATCCAGAGAACAATTAGACATACCTTCTACCATACCATCTCTATGCAGTATCCGAAGGCCCTTCTCTCCAATATGTCCAAGCCTTTGATGCCATAGCATGGTCTTTTCTCCAGAGACAGCTAGGCTTTCCGCTCCTCTTTCAAGAACCATAGAACTGTTACACCCATCAATAACAGTGCTACCTTGTAGCTTGTACAGAGTTCCAGTCCGAACTCCCCGCATTAATACCAGTGCTCCCCGAACCATCTTGCAGACATCTTTCTCGAACACTGTTTTTACACCTGCATCATCCATCTTGCTTACAGAAATCAGATTTTTGGCCAATGCAGGAATATGTAGAACACTAGGAAGTGTTCTAATCCTTCCACCTTGCAGCTTCAGCTTGACCTTTCCATGTCTGATGATTCTGGCCCTCCTATCATCCCCTAGGAAGACATCACCACCATCATATTTCTCATACTCGCAGAACCACTCCCTATGGGGAGTGAAGTGAAAGGATGCACCTGAGTCAATCAACCATGACTCATGATCTACATGTGTGTTTGAAGAAGAAGCCAAATACACATCCCCACCTTCATCCGAGGTGGTTTTTTCCTCTGCAGAAGGAGCATAATCAGATCCCTTTCCTTTCTCAGGAGCTTTAGATTTGCACTCCCTTTTGTAGTGCCCTTCCTTTCCGCATTTCCAACATACCATTACAAACTTTCCAGGAGATTTAGATCTCCCTCTAGATTTGGATCTCCCACTCGAAACTTTATTCTTGTTTCTGTTTTGGGACCTTCCTTGTACAGATAAGGCATCTCCATTCTGGCCCTCCATATTTCTCCATCTCATTTCCTTTGACAACAAGGCTAAGACAATGTCATCAAAATTCAAGGTAGTTGTATTGCTACCTATTGCAATAACCAGACTATCCCACGAGTCTGGTAGAGAACACAAGAAACTAATGCACTTATCTTCATCTGAGATTTTAATATCAATAGATGATAGCTGACTTACCACAGTATTGAAGGCGTTCAGATGCTCTGTCACCGAGTCTCCATCCTTCATCCTCAGGTTATAGAGCTTTTTCCACAGGAACAAATTATTCACCAGAGACTTAGATTGGTACAAAGTCCCAAGTTTTTCCCACAAATTTTTTGCCATAGCTTCCCCAGATACATTCAACAATACTGAATCTGAGACACACAACCGTATTGTGCTCTTAGCCTTTTGATCCAATTTCTTCCAGTCTTCATCTGACATTGCCATTCGTTAGGTACCTAGATCTACCGCGATCCACTGATCTTTATCCACCAGCAGATCCTCCATCTTGAGCTTCCAAAACTCCAAACTTTGACCATTAAATTTCTCGATCTCGATCTTTCCACCGCTCACCATCTTCTTTCACCGCAAGAATCAATCCCGCAGATCTCCCACTGAACAGGGTCTACCTCAGGCCCTAGCAAAAAACCCTCAACAACAAAGGCATGCCCTTGAAGCCGAAACAGCTCTGATACCAAATGTAGGTTTTAACCCTGTAAAAAAATTATCTACAAACGAATCTTAAAACAAAAAATAAATAATAGCGAGAGCATAAAACATAAAATAGATAAACACAGAGATTTTCCCGTAGTTCCCAAATCAGGACGACCAACTTGATTTTTTTCATTATATTCCTTTTAGTGTTACAACAAATATATATACATGCCAAAGCATACATAAACCCTAATCCATTAACCATGGATTAGAACATAACCATAGTTCCCTTGACTGGATCTACAAAAATACCAGGGGCCGAAAACCATCGTACCCCAAAACCATGTGCAAAACCATGCACAAAACCATGAGCGCGGACTGCCCACCGGAAAGAATATAACACATACCCAACAGAAATTTTCTTGAAATTTTTTTCAGAAGGAAAGGAAGTCGAATTACGAGGTATTGCAGGGAAGCCAGGAAATATAATAAGCTCTAATGTCATGACAAAGCTTCTAAATAAGTAACAACGAGGCGTATTTTCACAATTATGCTCACTAGAAGTTCCAACATCAAAATCATCTATTTCTGTAGATCTCCAAAAAGTCTTGGAAAATCATTCCAAGGTGTTTGAAACTCCCAAAGGACTCTCACCTATTCTTGATCATGATCATGCTATTCATTTGATTCCAGGAAGTGTTCCTCCAAACATCAGGCCTTATAGATATCCTTATGTCCAAAAGAGTGAAATTGAACGTATGATTGCAGAAATGTTAGAGGCTAGTATAATTCAACCTAGTCAAAGTTCTTTCTCTGCTTCTGTAGTATTGGTACATAAGAAGGATTGATCATGGCGCATGTGTCCAAATTATAGGGAGCTCAATAAGCTCACCATTAAAGATAAATTTCCCATTCCTGTGATTGATTAATTATTGGATGAATTACATGGAGCAATATATTTTACCAAGTTGGATCTTCGTTGAGGATATCATCAAATTAGAATGAAGACTGAAGATATTCCGAAAACAACATTTCAAACTCATGAGAGTCATTATGAATTTTTGGTCATGCCTTTTGGCCTTACCAATGCACCTTCTACATTTCAAGGGTTGATGAATTCCATTTTCAAACCCTTCCTTAGAAAATTTGTGCTAGTATTTTTTGATGATATACTAATATATAACAGGTCTTGGAAGGATCATGTTCATCATGTTGACAAGGTGCTCAAACTATTGTAGGAGAAACAATTATATGCAAAAATATCCAAATTTTTCTTTGGAGTACAAGAGGTGGAATATCTGAGTCATATTGTATCTCACGAGGGAGTTAAGGTAGACCCTAACAAAATTAAAGCCATTAAGGAATGGAAAGTCCCCACAACCATAAAGCAGTTGCGAGGATTTCTCGGGTTAACAGGGTATTATCGCAAGTTTTTTAATAATTATCAGAGAATAGCAACACCTCTAACAACATTATTGAAGAAAGATGCATTTTCATGGACTCCTGAAGCAACTAAGGCCTTTGAACATCTTAAAGAGGCAATGTGACTAGCACCGGTCTTAGCTACGTCAGACTTCACAAAAACATTTATTGTGGAATGTGATGCCTCAGGAAATGGAATTGGTGCTATTTTAATGCAAGAAGGAAGACCCATTGCTTTTCAAATTCGTCCAATCAAAGGAAAGTATTTACAGAAATATATTTATGATAAGGAAATGTTAGCAATACTACATGCACTAAAGAAATGGCGAACTTACCTAATGGGAAGACACTTCAAGGTGAAAACTAATCATGATAGTCTTAAACACTTTTTGGAACAAAGACTATCTTTAAAAGAGCAGTAAAAATGGGTCACAAAGGTGTTGGGTTATGACTTTGAAATAATTTACAAAAAATGGAAGCTAAATGTTGTTGCAGATGCACTCTCAAGAAAGAATGAAGAGGTGGAAGCATTTCTTTGTGCCATTTGTATTATCCAACCAGATTGGATAACCGAAGCAAGGGATGAATGGAAGAAGGACGAAGAAGTGTGGACACTCATTCAAAAGTTGCAGTAAGATCCTAGTACATTTGATACATTTAGTTGGAAAAAGGATTCCTTATGGTACAAAGATCGTTTATATCTTTGTAATAATTCCCAACTAAAACAAAAGATTCTTTTGGAATTGCACACTTCTCCTTTAGGAGGACACTCAAGATTTTTAAAAACTTACCATAAGGTGAAGAAAGAAATTTTTTGGGATGGCCTTAAATATGATATTCAAAAGTTTGTGGCAGAATGTTTAGTTTTCCAGTAGAATAAAGTTGAGACAATTAATACCTCGGGTCTTCTACAACCTTTATCCATCCCAAGTTAACGTTGGGAGGAGATTTCAATGGAAATTGTCACAGGTTTACCTAAGTCCAAAGGAAAGAGTGTCATCATGGTGGTAGTTGATAGACTTACCAAGTATGCACACTTTTGTGCATTATCTCATCCATTTAAAGCAAGTAGAGTTGCTACTACATTTATGGACACAATTCAAAACCTACATGGAAACCCAAGGGTTATTGTGAGTGACAGAGATCCCATTTTTACTGGAAATTTTTGGACGGAGTTATTTTCTTCTTTGGGTACTCAATTAGCTCATAGCTCATCTTATCATCCTCAATCCGATGGTCAAACTAAGATAGTAAACAAATTTCTGGAAGGATATCTTCGTTGTTTTGTATCTGATAAACAAACACAATCTGTCAAGTGGTTACCTCTCGTTGAATGGTGGTATAACACTTCTTTCCATACTGCAGCAAAAATGACCCCATTTATGGCACTTTATGGAGATAGTCCACCATCCATCACATCATATTTAAGAGAAAATTCAAAGGTTCAAGTAGTGGAAGATCACATCGAGCATCAACAAGAAGTTCTCCAACTCTTAAAGGATAACATGAATTTGGCACAAAATAGAATGAAACAACAAGCAGATCAACATCGCAACGAGATAAGTTTTGGTGTAGGAGACTGGGTATTTTTATAGCTACAACCATACAAAGAAATGTCCCTCAAGCAAGATATGAAGGATAATAAATTATCTCCAAAGTACTATGGTCCTTACAAGGTGTTGCAAAATATTGGTACTATGGCATACAAATTGGAGCTTCTTGCTTCTTCACGAGTGCATCCAGTTTTCCATGTTTCATGCTTAAAGAAGGTTATAGGTGAAAATATTCCAGTTCAAACAATATTGCCATAACTTGATGAGGAAGGAAAAATCATATTGGAACTTGAAGCAGTCACAGAAACAAGAACTCGACAGCTACGAAATCAATCAATTTCAGAGTATCTCATCAAGTGGAAGAACTTACCCACTGAAGATTCTACATGGGAGGATGAGAATTTATACAGAAGCACCCAGAGCTACTCAAGCATTGAGGACAACACTTTTTTGAAGGAGAGGGGCATGTTAGCTCCCTATATTACTAGTATAGTCCCTTATTGTTGTTAGTGTAACCCCCTTATTATTATTATTGTACCCCTGTAACCCCCATATTGTTATTATTGTGCCCTTAAATTATTATTGTTAGGTCGGCTAGGATTACATTTTGACCCCATTAGGATTACATTGTGGCCCCATGGACTCCTTATTACACCATTTTTTGGTCATCAAACCTATTATCATTAGATGAACCCAAGTACACCATGTAAGACCGATTTTACCCTAACTAAAATTGCTTTCACTATGTGAAATAACTTAGTAAAACACCTTTATTAAGTTGTTTGTGGTATAAACATGAAGCCCCAAAAGGAAATAATAAACAAATATATATTTGTTTATATTTCCTGGTCATATTTAACCCAAAACAAGGAAATCAATTAAATAAATAAATCCTTATTTATTTGATTATTTCCTAGGAATAAGTTATTTAAATCCTTATTTAAATAATATTCCTAGTTAAATTTGACTAAATCATTTATAAATGATTAAATAAATCATTATTTATTTAATTATATTTCCACTATTTCCTTAAAATAATAAATATATCATTTATTTATTTATTATTTATAAATAAAGGAATTGACCCAAGTCAAAAATCCTTTTCCCTCCAACAAATATAATAAAATATTCCTAAAAGGTGGTTCTAGAATTTGATTGATAATATTTTATTCATGCACCAAGTTCTAGACCGCCCTAATATGTTCTTATAAATAGAAGGGTTTTCCCATTCATTAGTCACCTTTGATTGCATTAGATCACTTTGGATCTATACACTTGGACACATTTTCCCCATTTTTGCCTTGGGAGCTCCCATTGAGTTCTATGTTTGTCTGGGTTTTCTACACCAACAAGAGAGAGAGAGATTTTAGATTTGAAATGCTAAGGGCTTTCAAGAACCCAACCCATTGAGGAGAACCAGAAAACACCTTTCTTGTTTTCCTCTCAGGTGCCCCTTTTTAATATAATATAAAAATTCTTTCAAATACATCGTTCTTGTCTTGTCTATTGGATGCATGGAGCCACATTTTACTTTATCTGCTTAATGTCTTTTATGCTTAGATCTGGATTTGTGCAGCATTATTTGGATCACCTGATTACAGATTTAAAGATATTTGGCAGCCATAATTGATGTTAGAGTCGCTTCGGGTAAGAAGGGCAAAGCTTGCAAGGGGGCATCAAAGGACAAGGCTGCCCCAACAAACCCTACCCCTCCTCGGCCTTCAACGCATACCATCCAATCTGCTTTGTGTGATGTTGTCGGTCACGCCACCTATACTTGTCCGGAGTTGCCTCACCTTAAGTCCATGGTTAATGAGACGTTTCCAAAATCTGATATCCCTGAGGTCTATGTCACTATACCTGATTCAATCCTGAAACTCAAAACCTTGTGCACCAATCACCCTTGTGCTTTGTGCGATTTCCATGGCCACTATACTCACCTCTGTCCCCACCTTGAAGAGTATCGCTCATATTTGGAAGCAGTTCACCAATTCGAGGCCAAGCACAACGAGTCCACCACTCCCTTATTTGCGCATTTTGCTTCAGCAAAAATAGAGGACACGAATGATCCCATCGAAATTCCCCCTCCTCATGTCGAGATGACAGAGCCTTCGTCCACCATTTTCTACCTATCATCATCCATGAGACCCTCGGTGGAAGTCCCCTTGGAGACTTCCCCTAATGTTTTGCTTGACCTCCCTTCAGCGATCACCCTGGGCTCAACATTGTTGGATCCTTTATCTACTTACTCTTCTGTCACCCCTTGTGACGACGCGCATGTGAACCTCTCTTCTCATGATGATGAGTCAGGTAGCTTTGCCACATCAGATGGTCTTTCTCCCACAAGTCACCCCATCTTCTATCACAATGACGACAGTATGGCAGAAATCACCACCCCTGACTTTATCTATTCCCCCTTACATCAAACCCATGTGTTAGAACTACATACACCTTGTGGCCATTACATTGAAACCCAATGTTTGGGTAAGGGGGCACCCATATTAGAGAGACTAAGAGAAGAAATTCTCCACAACTCTCCTAGTGTGTCTGGTCGTGTCGACTCTAGTACCATTATTCTTCCACATTTAGAAGAACCTATAGAGTTCCATATCACTTCAGATCACTCTAGGGACGATACCCCTTATCGTTCCTTCATCTTACATCAACAACCCAGTCTCTTAGACATTGTTGTTGACCAACCTATCAGTTTTCTAAGAGAGCATCAGTTCATTATCTCCAAATCCTCTTTTTGGGATAGTGACACCAGGTATGCCAACCCAGAAACTTAAAGTCCATTTGATTCATATATGCAATACTAAAAGAGATTGGTAATCCTCCATTTCCTTTCTCAAGCTGCATAACCATAACGAAAACAAATGGCGCACCACATCATTAAAATGTGTTTAGATCCCCCTTTTCCTAAATACATTTTGGCATGACCACAACATGCTTGGGGGCACCTAGGCCCCTCAACCATAAAAATCCCAGATCTCAGCCAAAAACAACACTGAAACCCCCTTTCCCTGACAGGTCGCACTTTTCAGGTCATTTCCTGGGACAGGTCACAGTTTTCTGCCCAGTACCTGCTACCCAGGTCGCAGAACATACCTCAAAAAGTGCGACCTGGCATGTTCATGAGCGCTGGGTACCTGTTAGTTTTTAGTACCTTGATACTTCACCAGGACACATTGTGTCCACGAAGGGTCTATTCATCTCTCCTCAAAATCATATTTTCTCACTTACAACACTGTTCCTTGGGGCACCGCTTTGCCTCCATACTCATTCTTGTTCATGTCGATTTTCTTCATGAGATACCATTTTGTACTCATGTTTTTATGGTCCCCTTTGGATCTTCCCCCATTTCAACATCATCATTAGTGCCCGTCTGTTAGTCGCTCTACTATTTTCTCTCGTGCCTTAGTTGGGGATCCCTTATTGCCTCACCTATGGCGGACCTCCTTCTGTCGACATCAGCTCATTTACTCCAGAATATAGGTCTAGAGGGCAGTGTACCTTGGTTCGAGCTCTTTTCAACATGATTGTGATCCGTATACTTGATGGTCTAGTGATGCAGCAGTAGCTATTGGTGATTCCCGGGTGTGTGTGAGATGTCTCAACCCTCATGAGGGGGTGGCCCACTAGGTAGCCCCCCACATGCTCGGATGACTTCTTCATTTCAACTTTTGATGCAACTCCTTACATTTGATGATAGTCGGCCGCAGCCGCTTGCAGCGCCTTTTCGATTGGCATGTATCAGTCAGATTTTGCGATCCCTTCCCCGTGTATAGGGGGCATTTGGGTTGTATTTGTATCTCATGTACTAAAATATTATTGTATAAGTCATGGCTGTATGCGGGATTCATCATTCTATTTTCCTGGCTCGTATTTATGCCAACATGTACTTTATAGTTCGGTTCCTTGTTTACTGGACATACTATTCTTTTGTACTTTGTCTCGGCGGGCATAGGTATGCCTCCCCCGCCGCCTTTAGCACAAGTACCACTTCATAAACTAGAGACTTGTTGCACTTGTAAGTCTCGTCTCCTCAGGGTCTAGTCCTTTAGCACAGTAGACTACCTTACATTTCTCTCTCTGACTTCCCTTTTGATGTCTAGTGACCGAGTTCTTACAACGTACTTCGGTCATACGATTTGCTCCTAACACTGGTACGTTGGGGGGAAATCTGTTACACCATTTTTTGGTCATCTAACCTATTATCATTAGATGAACCCAAGTACACCATGTAAGACCAATTTTACCCTAACTAAAATTTTTTTCACTATGTGAAATAACTTAGTAAAACACCTTTATTAAGTTGTTTATGGTCTAAACAAGAAAACCCCAAAAGGAAATAATAAACAAATCTATATTTGTTTATATTTCCTGGTCATATTTAACCCAAAACAAGGAAATCAATTAAATAAATAAATCCTTATTTATTTGATTATTTCCTAGGAATAAGTTATTTAAATCCTTATTTAAATAATATTCCTAGTTAAATTTGACTAAATCATTTATAAATAATTAAATAAATCATTATTTATTTAATTATATTTCCACCATTTCCTTAAAATAATAAATAAATCATTTATTTATTTATTATTTATAAATAAAGGAATTGACCTAAGTCAAAAATCCTTTCCCCTCCAACAAATATAATAAAATATTCCTAAAAGGTGGTTCTAGAATTTGATTAATAATATTTTATTCATGCACCAAGTTCTAGACCGCCCTAATATTTTGTTATAAATAGAAGGGTTTTTCCATTCATTAGTCACCTTTCATTGCATTAGATCACTCTAGATCTATACTTTTGGTCACATTCTCCATTTTTGCCTTGTGAGCTCCCTTTGAGTTCTATGTTTGTCTGGGTTTTCTACACCAACAAGAGAGAGAGATTTTAGATCTGAAATGCTGAGGACTGTCAAGAACCCATCCCATTGAAGAGAACCTGAAAACACCTTTCTTGTTTTCCTCTCAGGTGCCCCTTTTCAATATAATATAAAAATTCTTTCAAATACATCGTTCTTGTCTTGTCTATTGGATGCATGGAGCCACCTTTTACTTTATCTGCTTAATGTCTTTTATGCTTAGATCTGGATTTGTGTAGCATTATTTGGATCACCTGATTGCATATTTAAAGATATTTGGCAGCCATAATTGATGTTAGAGCTATTTTTTATGCGTAGCTAAAGTGGTCTTTTACGACGAAAGATTCATACTAACACTCCTATATATAGAAAGGAGGTTTTGTAATTTGTATCATTCAAGAATTGTTCATTAATGTAATGTATTGGAGGTTGCCCCCTCGAAGTGGATTACTTCTAAGGTGTTGATATCTCATTTCTTCTATTTTTGGAGCTGGGTTCACAACAATATAGGAAGATAGATGTATGTATATATATATATCAAAGGTTTAAATCGTGTGCACCATAAGTTTCAAAAAATATGTGTGTTTTTGTTACATCTCGAGACATAATGTCTCTCAAAAAATATGCAGAAGTAAATCCTAGGTGTCTAATCAGCGTGATGATCATGATAGCATGTAACTTCCCATACAAGCCACCTTAGCAAGCGGTGAACTTGGCTTGACACCCCTGCAGTATGTCTTTGGTACACACGAGGAACATCATCAAATCACACATATTCCGGGACTCCACGAGAGATTCCCTCCAGGTTGCACATGATTTCCTCCTCCTCGCCTCCCTCACCATGAGGGGCAATATCAAAGTCGTGAGGGACTCACCTCACTATTGGAGACACGTCTACAGGTCTTTCTAGTCCAACATCTGCATAACACATGGATTTAATGTTAGAACTCACATAACAAAAAAGATCATAATACTCATAAAAATAAAAATGAGTCTTTCCAAGTGCTTCATCCCAATCCTCTCCTTCCAGGAGTGGGAAGTCTGGATCACCAGTGAAATCTGTGCCAGAGTAGGGCTAGTCCTCCACGAAAATCAGCTGTCAGCGGAGCCAATCAAAGAACTCCGGTCTCTATCACATTTATTGGCCGCCCCGTGACCTTGGCATCAGTGCTGCCCAACGGGTCATCCATGGCTCTTGTTCTATTGGTGTTGGGACTATCAGTTCCTGTCACTGGAAAATTGGTAGTCGTTCTAGGAAGAACGATAACAGGATGGATCCATATCCAAACTGTTTTAGTTTTCCCTTCTTGCATTTCGTCAGTTGACTTTTCATATTGATCGTCACTACCTCTGCCCAGTTATAGAGGATCGGTGTCAGACAGTCAGACAGTCTCATCATCTTCACTGTGTTCCCTTTCCTTCCACTTGATCACCATTTTGCCACTTTGCACTTGCAAACATGTTCATATGGACATTATTAGCCAAATCAAAACCTAAATTTGTGGAATTTGGGCTTTTAAGCTTGCATTTTGAGTTTAAAAAGAGTTGCGCATTTGGCGCGACTATTTTAGAAACAATTGCGCCAATGGGTGCGCCCTAGTTAAGAAAATTGGGTGATTGGCGCAAGTTCGTGCCCGAAACTCACTCCAATGGTCGTGCCCTAGTTTTCACAATTTCCCCCTCAAAAATCAAAATTGAAGGTTGTAGGTAATGAAAGAAGACTTAAAATGTGGGGAAGGATGTCGGCTCTTACCTGGAACTATCAGATTTGAGATTGGTCTGCCGAATTTTCCGTTATCGTCTCCACAAAATCACAGTATAAAATGGGTAACTATTTCTCCACAAGAGGTAAAAGCGAAAAGTAATTGTTTTTTACAATTTTTGGGCATTTTATAAATTTTCAAAACCCTAATTAGGTTTTAAGATATGTTTTTTTATTATTACATTATGTTATTTTGAGAAATGGGTTTTATGTTTGTTTCTTGTGTGGCGACAGGTTTTTAATGAGATAGTGATGAAGTAACGAGTTGTATTTTATACTTTTTCGGACTCGGTAAAAAAACGAAAAAGTCACCACTGGAGTCATATTTTAGCTCTTTTATGATTCTCTAAAACTGAAAATATGGTCGAGACTCTTGTCGTTTTGAACTCGTTAAATGGCCACGAAATGATATCTACCTAGTATACGTTTACCCATTTTTTGGGTTGGGATAGATTATTTATGAAAAAGGAATACCTTAGCCTATCGTGACTAAGAGGTTCTTTCAAATATTGTTTTCTACCTTTTTGGATCTAAGGGACTATTTACGAAAAGGGACATGCTAGAGTTTTCTTTTCTGCTTCTTTTCAAACTCTCTAAACATGAAAATATGTCAAGTTATTCCTTTATCAGACTCGTTAAAATCTGATGACATTGAACATCGTCACCATGACCTTCCCCGAGTTCCTCCTTCATAGGGCTCTTAAAATGTACTAGGATGGATTTTTCTGAAGGAAAAACTTATATTGCAAGCATATGCCATCACCTTCAAGCTTATTTTTAAAAAAATAATTGGGGTACTCGCCAGAAATGGTGGGGGAAAATGGAACCAGTCTTTAGTTGTGTTGGTAGTATGTCGCTCTTGAATATGGCACTCGTCTGCATTCGTGTCGGGTTGCGGACATCTCATTTCGTCATTTTTTCCTCCATGGGTTTGGGTAATCTGTTTTGACCTCTCATCTACTCTTTGCCACGTCTTCATGACCTCAGATCCATTTGATGTCAAATACTGCCAAATCTAGAGTCATGTCGCTGATATGTTCAAGAGAAGTTTGCCTCTGCAATTTTCAACCTCCCTCTGATTCTTTGTTGGTCCTGATTCATTATGTTCTTCTGTCTCGTGTCGATCATGTGGGAAACATTATGGCCCTTCTTCGACTGGATCACTTCCTATCGACTTCAGCTCATTATCCAGGAAGTTGGTCTAGAGACTCCCTACCGGTACCTTGGAGCCTGCATGCCTCAATGGCAAGTTCTTCGCATTTGATGACAGGTCCACATCATTGGCCTTCGATCGAGTGATTTTACGGGTGTTTGACGCCATCTCACTGTTCACATTCCGTGGATTGTACCTTTTGTACCTTGAGAGTGATTGTCATTATTGGTGGTTTCTCTCATGCCTGTTAACAAATTTCATCATTGGTTGATAATCAGGTGACTTTCTTGCATGTTTGACTTCAGCTCACATATTCGCATGCTTAAATTTGTACTTGTTCGGATCGAGATGGAGCGCAAGACCCTAGGTTTTGTCTGATAAGATCCAAGATGCGGGATATTATGTTTTATCATGACTTTATTACATGACTCATTTGATTGGATGGTTGCGACCATACCTAAGTCTATTTGTTGATCCTTACTGCTGGATGGCTGCGTCCATACCTTGGATCTCAATTCATATATGTACTCAATTATGGATGGTTGCTCCCATACCACATATTCATGTATCAGAAATATAAGTTGTATTTTTAATTGCAGGTCTTCTGACAACGGTGTTTGGTTTGAACGCGTTCTCATAAAGCATTTCACCCCTCCCTCTCTCTCTCAGACCTCATGCTTTAGGGCGCATCTGTTACACAACATTTTGTCACTGTCCCTGCAATCCCCATCTCGCACATTGGAGGCTCATTTCTGTGACCAAAATAAAGTTTCATGCCTTGAAAAGACCATAATTTCATCCCTTACCATGAGGAAAACACTCCTTCTGTTGACAATTTCCTGAACATACCATCATAAACACATGTTTTTGCCTTGGCGCTAGTATACCGTTATGCCCTCGCGCTGATTGGGAAATTAACACTGGGCCCTGTGCCCATTGGCACTCTGTCCTAGTGAGATACCCATGCCAACTTGTTTATGGAATTTAAAAAAAAAATAGAAGCGAAGTTTCCATCATAACAAACTTCGTGGGTGAGTCATCTGGAGTGGTTCGACTGAATAACCACGACCTCCCTCCTTTGACCTCTTGTTTCCACCTTTTGGGGAAACATCCCAAGGGATAAGGCCTCTCTTCCACTATTGTAGGGATCCCAACCTCCTCCTCTCCCTCTATAAATATAGCCATCTTCTATTGATGTGCTAGCTGAACTAAACATATTATAGCTGAAATGCTAAAGAGATTTCTGTACATTTTGTTAGAAAAGATAGAACGGAAGAGACCCTCATTGAGAGAGATTAGGCTTATGTCTTCATCCCATATGAATTCCCTGATGATTCATCGAGACTTGTTTCGACTGAACCCCGTTGAAGGAGGCTGCAACATCAAGGCTCGTGTTGCAACTCTTTCTTCTATTAATACATATACATGACTATTGTCTGGTTCCCATCTTGCATAAATGTGTTTTATTTGATACAATATGATTAACCCTCCTTGACTGGTTAGTTGATTATGAATGAGATCATTGTTTCATATGCTACTCTTGTTTGATGATCTTTGTGCAGGTATCTGAGCATTGTAGTAGAAGGATTGTGACTCGTCAAAGGAGAGATCAAGAGGCCATCACCACCATCAGCCACGATAGCGTTGGACTCCAGGTAGGTCTATCTACCTTGTCCTTTTCATTCATTACTTAAGGAAAATACACTTTAGCTTGTCCCTTTGTTACTAGACCCACTCTAGGGCTAGAGGGATCATCTCTAACCGCAGAGAGGATTTATCTGCATAATAGGGATGCTGATGATGTAGGCTCAACCTGTATTCTATAGATTTCAGCTTTATCTAACATCATATCAAAAGTGCAACAATGTTGCTCATCATGCCCTAATGATGAATAGAATTTAAAAAATGACTACTTCAAGTCGGGTTGATATTTTCTGATTCTTGGGCAAGAATCTATGTCATGTAGTCCATCAATTCGGTAGATAGTGCACCACACAAGATTCTTCAATGGACTAGGACTGCCAACATTTAGATAATTGTTGAAGACAGGACACTGATCTTTATGGTGCCCATAAGCTTTACATTTTATACACCAGACCTTTGCGTGGACTTCCTTGCCTTTGTCTTTGCGTAGGCTTTGAATTTCTAGATGCATGGCTTCCAACTAATTATGAATCTGTTGAGTTCCCAGGGAAATAGGTGTTGGAGTAGCTTCCAATTTCATTGCAACCTCCACAACCTCAACCCGTGTGGCAAAATTTTGTTGTCTTAAGGGTTAGCAAAAATTTGGGAACAACATGGCAATGAACCATTCCTTATGCTAAGTATCATCAATAACAAATCCACCATCTCTGATGGTGCACTTCAACCTTTGATTGGCCTCCCATACAGATCAATTAGGCTCCTGACGAATATCATTCATTTCTGTCACCAGCTGTGTGTATGACTTAGGATTCTTAAACGGCTCATTTAGGGCATCTTTTATTTCATTCAAGGTGGCATTAGGGTTTTCTTGAACGTACCTAATGGACCAATCTAATTTGCGACCTTGGAAAGGAGTAGTCAGTTACACCTTCCTAATATCAATAGTTTTAATCTATTGAGCCTGCCATACGGCCTCAATCACGAACCAAAAGTGTTTAGTATCCTCATTACCAATGCCTTTGAAATTAGGTAACTTCATTGATGCAACCATATCTACTTCAGAGGGAGGTGGAGGTGGTGGTGGATATGGAACGTGCGGTGGAGTGGGTGATCTGTGATGTGAGTGGAGAAGTGGAGTGGATGGATCAGGGAAAATATTCAAGGATTTCAAGTTTTCTTCATCAGAGTCACTTGAGCTAGCAGTTTCTGGTTCTGGTTCACTATCATATTTAGGCTTCATAGGGCTATAAATAAATTTCTCAAAATCTTCTCGGTAAATTTTTCCACTCCACGTAGTTGGACCTCTTTGATGTATTCAAGCAGTATGTTTGCATAGATAGCCTCATTCCAATAATAATATTTTCAGCAATAATTTCAATGAGCGCAAGAACTTACCTCTAAGTCCTTTGAAAAACCTTCTTTCTACTTCAGAATATGACACAAATTGATCAATGGAAAATTCAGTCAAAAATCCTCCCAAGAGGCAATCGATCTAGTGATCTACCATGCGGGTGATCTTATTGTCAAAATTCTCTACTTGTTGGATCAATTTAGGAGTTTAGTTAATGATTGCGTCATCTTTTATGAAATGATGGAATTCAGCTAAGTGGGACAACCACTCCTGTAGCTCGTACGCAAAATAACAAAATTATATTTCATGCACTTCTGTATAAATATATTTTTGTACCCACTTTTTGTTATACAATTTAGTGCTTCTCTTCTCCTGGAGTGAAAATTCAAGGATCTTTCTATCCATCCAATCTTGTAATTTGTTGCGCGAAGGATGCCACAACATCAAATCTTCCTCAAAATTATGATCATGGTCCCGAAAACGGAACTATTTGTTGGCTTGATGGGTCCTGACCCAAGTTCAGAGTTTATGGATAAACCAACAAACCCTCCAACTACTGGCCCTTTCGGCAGTGATCTACTTGTGCAAATCAAAGTATCACCTGAAGCAATATGGGGCGGTGCTGGAACCATGTTTCTACACCCTAAGGGGGAAATTAATGAAGTTGTCCTCATCAAACTGAATGCAAACTTATACCAACCATAAACAGATGTGCGCAATAATATACAGATGAATCACAGAGAATGCACAGAATTTAGCAGAGTTCACAAAGCCTCTAGTGCAGATACAATATAACAAAGCCAGATTCAGATCTAAACAATGTATATACTTAAATGAATCTATCAACCATCAACAGGAATTCATAATCATATTAGATGTCCTTGCGCAATATTCAATAAGTAAGATAGAATAAATGTGATCATAGACAGTAAACAATGCAGATTCATAACATAAGAAGTTTGCCAAAATATGTCCTTTCTATTAGCTTCAAATTTTTTCAATCAATACATCAACTTCCCTTAAAAACCCTTACAGACAAATAAAATTATCAAAACATAAATAATTCATCACACCATGGAACTAGTTAGCTTAGACATGATCTATCTATTTATATTCGCCTAACGAGTATACACTATGGTCTCAAATCATGGTTTGAGACCCACAGTTTACCCTTAAGCCCATTTACATCAAAATTGGGGACTTTGACCCACCCCAAAGCCCCTTGACTTCATCGTGTAGCATGCACATACAAACATATACAAAATTACATCAAAATTCTTGCCTCAGGGGACTCCTCTCCAATAGTATTGTTCATCTTGTTCCCTTTAGAAAAGGCATGGAATAATTTGGTATTATTATCCCCATTATCGAGTGAGATAACCCTGCTCTATAGTCTCCATTCCTCGTCGCCTTGTTTAAGAATAAGACTCTTTTTTCTCTCTAATTGGATGAAGGTAGATTTATTTTCCTCTGAGACACAGCCATCATGATCGATAGTATCCATAACACTTAGCTTATCCTCCATATATTTGAGTTCAACCTTATCTACTTTTTTCTTCACAAAAACCCAATCCTTGGTTTTTTGTTTGTTTTTTCAAAGGTTCCCAAAAAAAAAATTAACAATAGAGGCTTCAGAAAGAGGGTTTTAAGGCATCCATTTATTGTTTACCATTTCAATAAAGGACTCTTATTTTAACCATGAATGTTTCATATTATAAGGGTTTGCAGGTTTTTGGGAGGCCCCTCTAAGATCCAAAAATATTGTAGAATGATCCGTTGGAAATACTGAGAGGGGGGGTGAATTAGTATCTCTTATAAATTAGCACTTTTAAACATTTTTAGAACATTAGTTAATATTCAATTATTCTTGATGTTTATACAGTAACAAAAATAAACAATAGAACACAATATGCACACAAATTTTAGGTGGAAAACCCCCTCTGGGACAAAAACCACTGAACGCTTTTCTAATAAATTGTTTAATCTTTAGCCCCAACTGAAATAAAAGGTACAACTTCCTAGAATTATAGAAAATAATTCTTATCTACCTCCCACTGGAAGGATGCCCCAACGCCATGGTTTCTTCAGTAGTCAACTTAATTGATGCCCCGACATCCTAGACCAACCTACCACCCTGAATTGCTCACAGGATCCAACATGTAGATGACTTCATGCACCAACCTAGCACCTCCCTGCCACCCCATAATGATTAGAAATAAGATAAGAGTGTGGGCTCTGCCAAGGACAATGATCCACGATACAATATGATTCCCAATGATTTTCTTGAGCTAGACCAATCACCCAATCACAATATGACCTGAAACCCAACCATAACATTATCCAACAATGACACTTATACCTCCCAACAATGTCTCTCCAACTCTAGGAAAATTAACTCTTTTACAATTTTACAATGACGATTTTTACAATACTGACTTTTGACACAACATGATACTTGACTTGACACTGCTTCTTTGAACACTAGCAATTGTTGAGGTATTGTTATGCTTGCTTCAAGTAATGGTACTTTGGCGTTGCATTGTCCTACTAGTATGTGTCTAAGTTGTTATATTGTGTCCTCCTTCCTATGCATGCATTAATGAACAAGACCCAAACCAATATACAAACAGAATACTTACACTATCCTGCAAACCATATGTCAGAGAAATATTCAAAATTAAAATGTAAATGCGTTCAACATTTATGAAAAAAACCCAATAAAACATACATACAAAATACATACACTATCTTGCAAAAACACATGTCAAAGATGATATTAAAATTAAAATTCAAATACTAATCATACATACCTTTTTTTAGCAGACTTACCCTTGACTATTGATGTGGTGTCCTTACTACAATGTTCCTTAAATGCATACTAATTCTTGCCTTATAAAAGCTCGATATTGAATCTGTTGTAATTTTGGATCTCCAAGGTCTGAAATTATGCCCTATGGTAGACCTCTGAGTCATATTTCTAACCCCACAGGTCTAATTAATATTTGATTCTTCAAAAAATATTTATGCCCAATCTCCCACAATGACCTTATTATAGACTGGTTCAGTAGAGCGAACTTGTACGAAGTGCCACGTGTCATTGTTTCAACCTTTGGTCCTGAAAATGATATCCAAAAAACTGCAATTATTTCTTTTTCTATCAATTTTTATGAATTTTGAATCCAATTTTTAGAGAGAAAGTTATGATGATTTTCCCAAGGTCACCTGTTTAACCTGAAATTCAGGAGCCTACAAAAACCCTAACTTCCTCAGGTCATATCTCCGAAAATATAGCAAACCAATATCTAAAATTCAGACATGAGCTTCATCAAAATTTCGGCTCAAATGAGTCTTTTTTCAGCATCTAAAGCTTTGCAAAAAAAAAATTATAGCGAAAATGTCTCGATGACTTGTTTTAAGTAGTGAAATCCTTACCTGAGGAGGATATGAGGGTCACAATTTGTATAAATGCTTAGGTTGAGAGGGTCTTCTACAAGTAAACATCGGAGGGATTTTATAAGCTTAAAAAATCATTAATCATTTACTATTCAATGACGACAACCAATGATTAGTGTCATGCCACAACCCCATGGGGTTTTAGCCCACTGACTCAGGTTACTAAATTCAAACACGAATATCTCTAAAACCGTGAAGAATTACATGGCATGCCATATATCAACGTAAACATATCGATAAGAATAAACCATCTAAAATATCCTTCACTCAGAATAGAGTAAGTGTTCAAGTCAAAATTCCCATGCAAGATCAGGGTAGCCCCTGGTGTTGCTTGCGTTGACATCAATGACAACCACTGATTAACAATCTCCCCCTTTGGAATTGATGGTAATACAAGTACTCCCCATGCGATCATGGCACCTCTTCCTACAACATTATCTCCCCCTTTGTCATCAATGGAAAAGGGTAAACCACCCTAAAAAACGTCATCTTGCTGACCTGTACACACCTTTATTAGCCACCGATAAAATTTTGTCATACCAAATGGTGGCTAAATCATTTTTGGAGCCTTCAAGGAACAAATTTTACTGCAAAAAGTGTTGTCTCTTGAAGACTCTTGAAGGCTCCATGCCTCTGTCCGAATCTTCACTACTGTCCCCATTTCAATACTCGAAAATTCTGCTAAAAATTCCAAGAGAAAGACTGCTGCAAAACCATCATTTTTTCCCCTTTCCCCCACTCAAAACTAACCTTCATTTTCTCCCCTTTTTCTCCATATAATTCCTCTATTTTTCATGATTTCTCCTTCTTCCATTCATGAAAAACATTTTTCCATATTTTAAGACTCATTTTTAAACTATTCTAAAACCCCCGTTTCCCTTGAAAACCATGAAAAAATCTGTAAAAAACAAAGTATTATGACTATGGGTTTAAAACCCCCTTGAGCCAAATCCTAAACCACTTCCCCCATATGCCCACACCACACAAACCAAGCGCCGACCCATCGAGCGCTTAATCACAAATATTCCGAGTGGACAAGTCTTTGTACCAGGCCAAAAGTTCCGATGCGATTAAGCCCTATGCTTTTATCCTCCGATCATATTATTTTTTATATATAACCCATGGGCCCACCTTTTGTGCTTAAAACCTTTTAAAAAATCCTTTCTGATCACCTTTTTCCTTTGTAAAACCCAAAAAACCCATTTTTCCAAAGTTTTAATCTAAAAAACCAAAGTCACGTGCTATATATAAAAAATGGTTAGATTGAAAAGAGTCGATCGCGTAATCGCATCAGGAAAATTCAAAATGGGTTGATTAAAAAGACCGCATCGAAAATTTAGATGTGATTAAGTCTTATATATATAAAACTCCGCCCCTCCGATTGCGATGGCCCGATCACATCGGAAACCTTTGTAAGGCTCCTTCGATTGTGTTCTTTTGAAACTTCCGATTGCGATGGCCCGATCGCACCATCGCATCAACCCTCCCCGATCGTTCAATCGCATCACAAATTTTGATCACTGCATGTGTTTGTTCCCTTTGATCATCTAGTCCCTCGATTCATTCTCCACCGTTGATCTAATCCTTCGATCCAACGGTCCGCGCAAAATCACATCGCAAGTTTTATTCAGTGCATTTGTTTGTTCGCCCCGATCGTCGACCTCCCGATTTAATATCCCTCGTCGATCTCTATGGGTCTAGTCGCATGCGACAGCTCATATTTTACCCGAAACCCATTTGATCTTTGATTCATTCCTCCCTCCGCCTAAGGTTTTTTACCTTTTTTTTTCCTTTGTTTTTTCGCTATTTCTCCATTATGCGTCCCATATCGCTCCTAACCGTCGATCTCTGTAGATCGAAGGATCCGACTCATATATCCTTCCACTCTCCTTTTTAACCTCTTCTACACAGATCCACACCGTTGGATGAAGCCATCCAACGGCCACGCTCTCTCCCGATGCCCTCTGAAGCAGTTTACCAAATAAATGCAAGATTTTGTAATTTTTGTGTGTTTTTTGCAGAATCTAATGGATTTCAAATGTTTTAAAGGAGAAATTAAGACAAAAGGATAGCGATCCTCCTGGATTTGTTTATTAAAAGGATCCATTTAAAGGTTTCAACACCATGCTTAGTCGGCGCATCATGAAGCGCTGATACCATAAAGAGACCTTTGCGGATCTGCACATCAACAAGACACCATGAAGAGAGATAATTAAAGAGTATCAGACCGACAGCAGAGAATCAAAGTGGAAAATTATTTAAAGAGTGTTAACACATTTTAGAGGAATTAAGAAATAAATTTGACTGAATCAAGCATCTGATTCACGTTTAAAGGAAGTTTGAAGACCAGAAGACAGATATTAGGCTTAATTAAAGCCTAAAACACAGAATTCAAGTATACAACAGGAATTTTAGGTTAAAATAAAATATCTGTCAGTTCAAATAGCCTATGCTGCCACATCAGGGGAAAATTGAATCCTCCAGCTACTGCAGAGCCACCTACAGCCTCAAAGTAATCAAAGGGAGATCGAGTTATTACCATACCAAAAGAATTTGCATCAATGCAGCCGCACAGTTAATTCCACCAAAGGAATTTATTATAAACTGTCAACAGAAGTTATGTTAAAGATAACGCAGAAGCCTTAAAGTCAAGAAATTATTTCTAGCAAGCTTAAATAGTTAATGTAACTAATTAATACAGGAGAAATATCAGAATGTTCTCCATCGAGCTCCTCAAAGGCCGAGAGACAACGAACTGTATTAATTCAACTTAGAAGATATTTATCCCTTTCCACCTCCTCATTCTTCTATAAATACTTCTGTAGAAGATGAGAATTTGTTGGTTGTTGTTTGATCACCAGTTGTAATACTGAAACTCTCTTAAATAAATACATAGTCCGTTGAAGTTAAAGAAGAAACTGAAGTCTTGGAAACCTTGATGATGTTGTTGCATGCTTGTTCCTGAGAAGGCTCTATCATTGGATCCATGAGCTTGGCTGTTGGTGAAGTATTCTGAACTGTTTTATGTTTTCCCCTGTTTTCATTATGTTCCATAATTTCTTACTAGAGTAGGTTGAAATTTTTAGGCTAAGAAATGATTCTTGGAAGCACCTTAGACCTGTTCATCCTTCACTGTTTCATGTTTTCTTCTGCTGAAGTATCTTAGAGTCTTTAATCTCTCTCTTCAATCTTCATGCTTGTTTATTTCCTTAATAGTTCGACAATTGGTTTCAGCATGATTTATGGTTCTCCCCGCTTGTCTGCTGCCACTTAAAAACTGTTATTGAAGTCTCCCTTTGAAGTTCTTTGCTTACAGTGAATCAAAGAGGTTTGTTTTGATCTTGCCCTTTGTCCTCACTTAAACAGTTGGCTTAAAGGTCGTTATAATTATGATCATAGATGTTTTTAGGTGTTCCCTCTTCTATGACTGTAATTATCAGTAAATATTTTATGTTTCTAAGTCCTTTAAAATAAATCTTTGAGGAAATAGGGTGTTCCCCGAATCTTAGATTTCATTTTAAAAGTTGTTTTGAAATCATTATTTGCTTAATGGTGTGATTTGTAGAATTTATGGTTAACCCTGTCTATCAAAGAGCTCTTTATTGTTCAAATTATGCTTTCTAATTCCCTTTGTTGAGAATTAAACCTCTCTTTCCAAATCATTAATGTTCATCTCATTCCAAAAACAAAAGGATCCTGTGGCCAAGTTATATTTTCCCTTTGATATCCCATATCCATTGATGAGTTTGTTATGACCTTTTCTTGACTCCATTTCCCAATGAACCAAATATTTCTCTATCCTATATATCTTTCCTAGGCCTTTCATGTTCTGCTGTATCATTCCAATCAAACAAACAAACAAAAAAACACCTGCACTTAATAACTAGTCTAAAACCAATACTCAAAGCACACAAGATAAACCTTTGCAAATTTTTTTTTGAGAGATCCCTCTCTGAGAACAGATGAACTAGATCCTATAACTCTAAATATTGGTTCTGTTGTTGCCTTGTCTTTTGATTTTCCAAACTATCAAAACACGGGACACCAACATAATGGCGATCACGGTGGGACACTAAGTAAAATATTCAAAACAAAACACTCAATGTCTAAGTATGACATAAGTAACCTCCCTCAAGCACTACCTGACAAATGGTAATCATGATAGGACTTAATTGAATCAGTGACAAACTAAGTAACCCTTAGGATTCTTGTAAAGCCTTATCAAACCTTGAAGGATTTAGTTACCAAGCCATAAGAGTAAGCTCTGTTTGTTTTGACACCCTAGCAAAGTGTTAAAGTCAAATTTAGGATACTCTCTTAACCTATAAGACCGAAATAACTCATAAAAACCCAAAACATTCTAGTTTGGCTTCATAATAAGCATGGTGGTGGAACCATCCAATATCTTACCTTCATAAAAAACTAAAAGTTTCCACCTGGCGACTCCACTAGCCCCAGTAGGCCTATTACTCATCTAGGTTCCCAAATCTCTTTAAGATTGTGTTAACCAGCCTTGAAGACAGTTTAGAAGCCTAGTCCCATTTTAGACAAAACATCCTAAGAGGTGAAGCTTCCAAAAAACAGTACCTAAAACCCCCACCTCTCTCATTTTTGAAAAGGAGTCTGGCTTCACATAGGATCAATACTAGTTCCCATCCAGACCCAAATCCTCCTTTAATCGTTGACAATCCTGAGAGAATTTTGTGGTAGACTTCTAACTCTCGAAATTCAGCTGCTAATAGGAGCCTCTTAAGAACAAATTCTGTCCCTAAAAAACCTTGTGGTCTTAGAGGATTCACACTTTGATTTACATCATACAAAGAAAATCTTTAGAACCAAATCTCAAGGTGACTTAAACCAAACTGACCTTGATATTGCAGATTTGCAACAGAGCTTCAGTAGAGAAGCCTCACCTTCCACTCCTCCTAATTCCAAACCTCTTTATCACTTTAGCCTTTTTCATAACAAGTCTGCTCAAAATCAGTTTGTTGACCCAAGTTTTTCTTCCACTCCAATTCATACTACCACTGTGAAAAACACTCTTGTTCAGCCCACTTTCACTACTGTAAATCCACCCTTATTTCCAGCCATGGCAACATGGTATGCCCCATTATTGTTACCACAACCTCTACTTCCCTTACCAAATGATTACCAATCTAAAATCCCTCATTTCACTAGAAAAGATTCTACAACAACTCAACAACATGTAGATAGGATGGGAGATGCATTTGATTACATGGAGATAGAGGAAGAAACTGTGAAAATGAGGATCTTTGCTCAAAGTTTAGGAGGAGATGTAAAGAAATGGTTTAAAAACTTACCTCCTAATAGCATAAATGATCTCCCCGCCTTGCATCAAACATTCATCAACAAATGGGAACTCAAAAAGAATCCTCTCCAAATACTAGCAGAATATAGTAGCCTCAAGAGAAATCAAGGAGAGAGTGTTCCTGACTAATCCACTAGGTTCAATAGTGTTTATAACGCGCTTCCAACTCACATGAAGCCTCCTTAAGGCATGGCCTTAGTAAGATATCCCGAAGGCCTTGATGTGGACATGATGTATCAGTTAAGGGAGAGGGACTACTTAACCTTAGAAGACATGCAAAAAGGAGCTATGAGTGTAGAAGAAAACATAATTGAGAAAAGAAATAGGTTGAGATCAGAGAAGAGGGTAACTTATAAATATGACACTGCACCCTCCACATCTAGTTCAAAGACAGAACAGATGTTGGAAGAGATCATGAAAAGGATGAGCATACTTGAGAGAACACAACCAAGAGACAATCAGAACAACTCCCAAAACAGAAATAGAAATTAGAATTATAGAAGGGACAACAATCAAGATAAGAAAAAATAAAGTGACCAATAGATTAGACCTCCCTTTCAACAGAACTATGTAGATCAATATGAAGAAGATAGGGAGTTGGAAAGGTTGGAATAATATCATGTAAACTTGATTAGATCAAAGAGTGGGGATGATGTTTTCCTCACTAAGGAAGAACAAGATTTCTTCTCTTATGATCAAAATACAAATACCTATGAAGATTCTAATGACTATAGATTGGGTTTTGAAAATGAAATCATGGAGGTACACAAACATTATGATCTTAGGAGCAAGGGAAACATACATAATTCAAAGGATAAGAACACTAGCACTACTGTCAAGAAAAACGCAGAAAACCAGCCCAAAAAGACAGAAGAGAAAACCAACATTTTGGCTAAGAAACCAGACTTAAACAGAGATAAAGGTGTCCAGCCAAAGGTTGAACAGAGTACCCGTAGCACTTCAGCTAGTGGTCCTAATAAAATTGTCCCAATTACCAGTCCAAACAAGGATCATAAAATCAAAGTTGCTGAAAAGAATTCAATTGAAAAAATAGATGTAAATACAAACAAGTCAATTATTCCTTTCAGCCTTGAGGGAGAGATTGCTAAGATAAAAATTAACACCCCCCTAGCTGAACTAGTAACCCAAGCGCTGTATAAAAACCAAGTTTTGAAAGCTTTGAACTTAGGAAGTGATATAGACACTTTAAACTTGATAGATGACAAACCTGAGTTGTTGTTTGGTCCAAAAGTTGAAGGAAAATACCAAGAAGGGGCTATCCCTCCCTTCTATGTTAGCTTGAACATACATGAGAAAATTTTACACAATGCTATGTTAGACTCAGGAGCTTCACACAATATAATTCCCAAAGTAGTGATGGAAAGCTTAGGCTTAGAATTTACTAAACCATACAAATATTTGTATTCCTTTGACTCAAGCAGAGTCAAATGTTTGGGTTTAATCAAAGATTTGTGTGTTAACTTATCCCAAATCCCTGCTAAGAGTTTGGTCATGGACATAGTTGTAGCTGACATTCCCCCTAAGTATGGCATGCTCTTATGAAGATCTTGGGGAGCCAAAATTCAGGGGAGCCTTCAAATGGACATGTCTTATGCCACTATTCCTGTTTTTAATCAAAACAGAAGACTATATAGGGAATCTCACATGAAGTTCATGGTGAGCAACATAGGAAAACCAAAAAAATCTCCAATCTATTCTATTCAATCAAGTTTAGATTCCTTTATCTTATGTAACGAAGATAAAATCACTCAGCCAGATAAGGAAAACATGGACCCAATCAGTTCACCTGAACAGTCAAATCTTCCCTTCAATCAAATTCAAAACATTACCAATCAACAGCAACAAGAAAATGAAAATAGGAATGACATACTTTGGACCCTAAAATTTGATGGATCTTGTAATAAAACAAGTGTAGGAGCAGGTGTGTGGATTCAAAATACAAAACAGATTTTTTCATACAAATTGGATTTCCCATGCACTAAAAATATTGCTGAGTATGAAGCACTTCTCCTAGGCTTACAACTGCTTAAAAAATTAGAAGCCCAGAGGATATCAATCTTAGGAGATTCTGAACTTATCATAAGACAAATCAAAGGAGAATACTCAGCTAAAAATCCAAGACTTAGGGAATATCAGAACGCTACCCTCGATTTATTGAAAACATTTGAAAAATTCGAACTCGTTTTCATTCCTAGAGCATTTAATCATTTAGCAAATGAACTCTCTTTCAATGCCATTAACTATAAAATACCTGAGATAAATGAACAACTTAGCGTAAAGGTAAAACATAGGCCTGCAGTGCCTGATAACGAAGATCACTGGCAAGTGTTTGATTTTGAGCAACACATAGATGATTTCTTAAAGTCAGAAAATGATTTCACCATACCAACATCAGAATCTAGCCACAATGAAAACTATCCGTATATCGAAGAAATCCCGAAAGCTGAAATAACACAATCTGCTGATATAAATCATTATGAGAATCTGTTTGAATCAGAGTGTTACACAGTAATTTGTCACTGTCCCTACCATTCCCCATCTCACACAATGGAGGACCCATTTTGTGACCTGTGAACATTGTCATGCCTTGAAAACATTATCAATGCATTCCTCTAAGCATGAGCTTCATTTGCCCTAAAGACATCTCCTTGCAAAAAGTGATCTGCCGAGGCTGAGGAACGGGAACGCTCTCTTCTTCAGATCATAGCATTGGATTCCAGGTAGGCTTCCATCTTTAGTCTTTTCATTCGTAACTAGGAACTTGCGTCGTAACATTTTTTATTGTTGCTAGACCCCTGCTGGGCTAGTAGGGATCGCCTCTGTCCGCAGAGGGGATTTACCTCCTCAACAATTTGGCGACTCCACTGGGGATCGTCTAGATTTCACTGTCTCATTTGTATTGTCTCGTTTTGATTATTTTATGTTTTTCCTTGCTTGATGAGCCTTCTGGGTTGGGTTCTTTTGCTGTTGTTTACTTCTTGGTTTGCTTAGTATGCATTGATCTGCTTCTGGAGTAGTTCTTTTTTGTTTTTGGCTGAGAAACTCGACTGGCGCGCTTTTTAGCTCGACAATCATGCCAATTGGCGCATGTTGCTTTTTTTTAGCCCACGCCAATTTCTTTCTGGCGCCAGTTGCAGCATTACAGTTGCGCCACTCTTGTAAGGTTTTTGAGTTTCCTCATTTTTGAGCTCTCTGGGTTTGGTCAGTGTTTTTCTTCTTGATTTTCCAACTACCTGAGTGTGTTGGAGTCCTGTTTGACTGGGAATTCACCTCTGTCCTTTGGTTGTTTGCTTTTATCTATCGATTTCACGTTTTGAGCCCTAGGGCATCTAGTGGCTTAGTGTATCGAGCCCTCCTTGGGAGTTTTGGTGTTTCGTTTGTCCGGTCGACTTTCTGATTGATCCTCCGCATCCTCTTAGTAGTTGTTCATTGTTTTGTTGCGATTTTTGGGTGATTGCTCATTCCTTCATTCAAATTTCGTTTGGTCTCGCATTGGGCCTAGATCACACAGCCCATTGGAGCCTTTGAGTCTTTTCTTGGTTTTGAGAGACTTTGGTCGATTTGGGATCTGATTGCTTGCGTTGTTGAGTGAAATTTGTTTGTTTTTCTCTCTCGAATATCGTTTCTCAAGTTGTTCCGTTTGTTTTCAGTTTGTTTAGTGCATATTAGCTATCAAACGTTGAAAATTACAAAAAAAATCTCTTGTGCTTTTGGTTGAATTAGTGCAAATTGTAATCTTTTCGATTTTGCTAGTGATTAGTGATTTGAATGAAAAGTTTTCAATTTCATTAGTTGCATTAGAGATCTCATTGTTTGTCTTCCGATCATTTCGTTTGTGTAAAAGCTCTCAACTCTTCTATAACTAGTTTTCATCGAACGAAATGTTGGATTGTGGCATGTAGCTTTGCATTTAGGAGTCTTTTAAGACACTACATACGATAGGGCCTGAAAATTGAAACTTAATCGAAGATCAACTTTAAAATCTATCCAATTAACCTAAGGCAGCATTGAAATTTAACGAAACATTTTTAGAGGTCTAGGCTAGAGACGTGTTCCGGCGTCTTTAAACCTAGCAGCTGTCGTTCGCCTTTTGGCTTTAGACAGCGCTAGTACGGACTTGTGCTCCCCGTACCGTCGCGTATATAAAGGGAGACCCCTCTAGGTTTTCAATCCTTTATCCACAGGAAGCCTAGTCTTCCGCCCTATACCTGTGATACACCGAACACAGCATTCGGGGAGATTGCCCGCACGTACGGAAAGTCCTTGGTCGATTTCTGTTTCATTATTGAAACCAAGGTGTATATTGCAGTTCACGGATATTTGGTACACCCTTTGTGCCTAGTTTTTTCCTGAGCAGTCATTTGGTCTTTTCTGACTCCCTAAACTTGAAAATACCGTCGAGCGCTTGTCCTTTCACGCTTGTATCAAATCTGAAAGAGATAGAGTCATATTTCTATTGTTTCTCGACTCTTAAAATATGAAACGATAGAGTTTCTTACTTTTCAATGTGGTAAAAATTAATCACCCACGATTATATGCCTTGTTAGAGATACACGTATCTTGACTCTTTTTCGGCCCGTGTGTGGTTTTGAGTTGATGGCAACTTTTTCAGAGTTTACCAACCAAGGAATCCCCTCAGAAGGGAATCCTAGTCATTTTCCTCCTTTTGGAAATGTTGGTGCTCCTTACATGGCGACGTTGTCCCTTCCTGGGTTAACTGTTGGGTTGCCTGTTTGGTTGTTCTCAACCTCTGTAGTCCCGAATGTCTCCACTACTGTTCAATCAGTTCCTCCGCCTGAACAACATCATGTTGATTCTAAGGTGGACCTCTCCCCTTCTTCGCCTGTTTCTGCGTCCTCCTCTTCTACTTCGCCTGGTGAAAGCCTGGATTCGAGTAACCAGGTGGTTAAGAAGAAGAAGAAGAAGACAAAGAAGAAGAAGTTTGATAAGCGAGAGGCTAAAAGTGCAGCCACTGTTTCTGAAATATCTCCTCCCGATAAACCTTCCAACCCTCCACAGAAAGTCAAGTTCCCTTGCCTGTTGTGCACGGGAGACCATCTTCTTCGAGACTGCCCTGGCATCCCCAAGGTGCTCGAAGCATGGTCCGATGGCCATCCACCGTTGCCTTTGACTTCCGGGAGCCAAGTTGGGGGCATGTCTTCAACTGGTACTGATAAGGCTCCTAAGAAGCAGGGTAAGATCACCAATCCCTGTAAGTTGTGTGAAGGGCACCATGCCATTCACCTTTGTCCTTATATGGATGAAGCCAAACTAGTTTTGGACAACCCAACCAGTTCTACACCATGCCTTCCACCTGGTTATAATCGGCTTTCTTCGAGTCCTCCGCCAGCTGATCCTACGATTGGTCAAGAGTCATCCTTGGTCGATCCCACTCCCCCAGAAATTCAAATTCATGAATCCGTCCCTGACCAACCATTGGTCGTAGGATCGGTTGAAATGGCCCCGTCCGCGGTGCACCAGGTCTTTTCTGTCGAGAGTGGATCTCACACCCCCCATGTCCTTCTGATCTCTTCAGATTCTTCAGACTTGGAGAAAGATTCTCCTGTCCCTGTACTTCAAGAAGCCCCTCCTCCACCTCCCATGATGGAGGCTCCAGAGGATATTCCTCCCGCCTTCGAGATGGAGGTCATGGAGGAGGCTTCTGCTTCCGTAACATCAGGGGAAGACCTTCACATTTCGATGGTAGCCCCTCCGAGTAGTTTGGTCGCTTCCTTTGATTGGAATCGATTTGCAGGATTTCGCCTTCCGTCTTATGTGCCTTTCGAGATCACAGTACAGGCTCTTGGTCTGGTTGTACCCAGCACCATTATAGACGAAGGTGCCTCTGTTAGTATTCTATCCTCAACTACCTGGCAAGCTTTCGGTTCGCCGCCGCTTGCGCCTGTTACGCAGAATCTGTTGACTTTTAACAGAAGGACGAGTCAACCGTTGGGGATCCTTCCAAGGTTACCGATTACTTTGGGAGGCAAAACCGTCCATATGGACGTGATGGTCGTTCCAGGCCCCTTGGATTTCAATTTTCTCCTGGGGCGCGATTACACCTATGCCATGGGAGCGCTCGTCTCCTCCCTTTTTCGTGTGGCCTGTTTTCCACATGAAGGACGGATCGTGACCATTAATCAGCTGTCGTTCTTTGGTCCTAATGTGGCAACTGGTCCGCCATCACCCCCTCCTGGTTTTTATCCACCCGTTGTATCTGCTCCACCGCAGGTCAACTATGTGGCTACCTACCCCGTGCCTGTGCTCAGTGATGATGCCATTGTACATAGTGTGCTGGGGGCATTGGGTCCTGACTTCCAGGATGTTTTCCTTCCACCGGGAGTGGAACTCTTGGAAGCACCGTCTTCTTGTTCATTTCGATGAAGGTCGGTTGGAGCACAGTTCGTTGTCTTGTGTCAAGCTCCTTAAAAAATGAAACAAAGTTGTCGGAGCAGAGTTCCTTGTCTTGTGTCAAGCTCCCTAAAAAATGAAACAAGATTGTCGGAGCAGAGTTCCTTGTCTTGTGTCAAGCTCCTTAAAAATGAAACAAGGTGTCCTGAGGATAGTTCTTTTAATGTGTCAACCTCGTTAAAATAATGAAACACGTTCCCGTTCAATTCGAGTCTTTGATAAGATCTCGTAAAATCCCAGTCGAGTCTTTCTCATGATCTCGTATCTTGAACCTTCACTCCATCTTCCTTTCATATGGACTGAAGCTTGGGGGGCATGTACCTCGAATTGAGTCACCATGCTGGGGGCATGCTTACTTTTTCAAGCATAGTTTGTTTCCGTTTCAAGCTTGTGTAAAAATGAAACCGGTTTCAAGCATAATTTATCTTTGTTTCAAGCTTGTGTAAAAATGAAACCAACTTCAAGCAGAGTTTCCTGATTTCAAGCTTGTGTAAAAATGAAACCTTTCCCATTTTACCCCTTGTGATTGTCATTTTATCAGCCTGTTTTTTCTAGATGAGCCTTGGTTTTCTCACTCCATCGTCACTATCTGCTTGGCCAATCATATGCTTTCACTTGGTTGTTTTACCCGTTCCTGAGGAACCGCTGCGATGAGTGGTCTTGTTAGCCAGCCTCTCAACCCTTACTTGTTCTGAGCAGTTCCACCATTACCGGAACCAGTTTCTTCCCTTTATACCACTCGTTCCTCCAGGAGGAGTCATCTTTTAGCTCTTTTCTGACTCTCTAAACATGAAAATATTGCCGAGGCCCTTGTCGTTTCGATCTCGTTAAATTGGACACGAATCGACATCTACCCAGTATACGTTTAACCCTTTTTCGGGCTGGGATGGATTGATTATGAAAAAGGAATACCCTAGCCTATCGCGACTAGGAGGTTTTCTCGGATATTGTTTTCTACCTTTTCAGATCTGAGGAACTATTTACGAAAAGGGACCTATGGAGTTTTCTTTTCTGCTGTCTTTTCAAACTCTCTAAACATGAAAAGACGATGATTTCTTCCCTTTTCAGACTCGTTAAACCCTGATGACATCGGATCTAGTCGAAATGATGTTCTCCGAGTTCCTCCTTCCTAGGACTCGTTAAATGCACTAGGATGGATTCGCCCGAAGGGCGGACTTACATTACAAGCATATGCTATCCCCTTCAAGCTTGTTATCAAAAATAATTGGGGTACTCGCCAGAAATGGTGGGGGAAAAATGGAACCATCGTCGTTGTCGTCGGCAGTATGTCGCTCTTGAACATGGCACTTGTCTGCATTCGTGTCGAGTTGGGGACATCTCATCTCGTTTCTTCACTTTGCCTCCGTGGGTTTGGATAATCCCTTTTGACCTCTCATCTGCTCATTGCCTTGTCACCATGACCTCTGATCCGTTGATGTCAAATACTGCCAAGTCCACTGTCGTGTCGTTTATATGTTCAAGAGAAGTTGGCCTCTGCGAATATCAACCTTCCTCTGATTCTCATACGATCCTGATTCACAACAAAAACATCATGTTCCTCTATCTCGTGTCGATGATGTGGGAAACATTATGGCCCACCTTCGTTCAAGGTCACTTCCTGTCGACTTCAGCTCATTATCCAGGAAGTCGATCTAGAGACTCCTTTATGGTACCTTGGAGCCTGCATGCCTCAATGGCAGGTTCGTCGCATTCGACGTGGGGTTTTCATCATTGGCCTCCGATCGAGTGATTCTGCGGGTGTTCGACGCCAACTCATTGATTCACACGCCGTAGATTGTACCTGTAGTACCTTGAGGACCATTGTCATTATTGGTGGTTCCTCTCGCATCTGTTAACAGCTTTCATCATTGGCTGGTAATCAGACGATGTTCCTGCATGTTCGACTTCATCTCACATATTCGCATGCTCGAACTTGTACTTCGTTTGGGTCGAGATGGAGCGCAAGACCCCGGATTGTGTCTGTTGTAATCCAGGCTGCGATTGTGGATTATTATCATTATGTATATGACTCATTGATTGGATGGTTGCGACCATACCTGAGTCTATTTATTTGATCCTCGCTGGATGGCTGCGCCCATACCCTGGATCCGGATTATAGTGTACTCTGTTTCGGATGGCTGCGCCCATACCACATATACATCATATACTTGAGATATCAGTTGTATCTTTCTGCGCAGGTTTTCCGACGGCGGGCCTTCAGTTGAACATGTTCTCGTAAAGCATTTCACCCCTCTCTCTCTCGGGCCTCATACTTTAGGGGGCATCTGTTACACAGTAATTTGTCACCGTTCCTACCATTCCCCGTCCCGCACAATGGAGGACCCATTTTGTGACCTGTGAACATTTTCATGCCTTGAAAACATCATCAATGCATTCCTCTAAGCATGAGCTTCATTTGCCCTAAAGACATCTCCTTGCAAAAACCATGAAAAACATCCCTTTTTGCATTGGCACGGGCAGATAGTTCAGCGCTCGTGCCAATGGGGAAAATCCTGCAAAGAGGCCGCGCCAACTGGCGCTCTGTCCCAGAGCAGTAGTCGCGCCAGCCAATTTAAGGAGTGTTTTTTAAATAAAGATGGCAGAAGTTGAGTTTCAACAAACTCAGAAACCATTGCCTATCTTGAGTTGGGAGGTTTGGCTGCGGGAGTTCTACGGAAGGGAAGTGGTTTTGCCACCTCCCATGGAACCTTCTTTGTTGATAGGGCCAATCCCACAATAATAGGGATCCCAACTCCCTCCTTCCCCATCTATAAAAGCCTGCTCAATTCCATAGCAAGCTAGTCTTGTAGTGCCTAAGCTTTGAATCTCCAAATTCCCAAGAGCCTTAGTGCTATAAGAGCCCTCTTTCTTCCCTTAAGGCCGACTCAAGTAAGGAGACTATCGTCGAGAGACTCAGGAGAGGTTTGCCCTTTCCCTAGCGAGCTTTGCAAGATGTGAACAACTGGACACCCATTCGAAGGAGACCACGACATCAGAACTTTGGTTGTAACATCTTTCGATTGTTATTTAATGAATGATTACGATTATGGTTCCACTCTGTTTTCAATGATGTTAATATGAGTAATATCCTTTCTGACTGATATTTAGTTGCGTATGCTGGATTTTATGCTTGCATCTGTTTGTTTCTGGCGTGTGCAGGTGTCCACCCGCGGAGATCGTGGAGGATCGTGATCTGCCGAGGCTGAGGAACGGGAACGCTCTCTTCTTCAGATCATAGCATTGGATTCCAGGTAGGCTTCCATATTTCTTCTTTTCATTCGTAACTAGGAACTTGCGTCATAACATTTTTGATTGTTGCTAGACCCCTGCTGGGCTAGTAGGGATCGCCTCTGTCCGCAGAGGGAATTTACCTCCTCAACACAGAGTTAATTGACAACGTGGACCAAAAAGACCTAGAAGTTTTAGAATGTAAAAACGGTTCAATTCCAAGAGGTATCTCACCTTTGGAACACCTTTTCGACTTTAATGATGTAGCCAAAGAACCAAAAATGGAGCCTGTAGAAACAAACGTAGAAGAACACAACATAGGCTCCCTAACAGAACCCAAGATGATTAAATTATCCAGCACTCTTCTGACTCACATAAAATCTCGATACATTGATCTGTTTAAGGATTTTAAAGATGTTTTTTTCTGGGCATACACAGATCTGAAGTCTTACGATACCAGCATCATTCAGCACAAGATTCCCCTGAAGGAAAATCAAAAGCCCTTCAAATAAAAACTAAGGAGAATAAACCCACTTTTATTACCTTTAGTTAGAGCCGAAATTGAAAAGATGCATGATGCTGGCATTATAGTAACAATTAGATTTTCAGAATGGGTATCAAAATTAGTTTCTGTTAGGGAAAAGATAGGGGAGATCAGACTCTGTATCAACTTCAGAAACTTAAACAGAGCATCCCTAAAGGAAAACTACCCATTGCCCAAGATGGATCATATACTTCAAAGGGTAGTTGGGTCAAAAATGATATCACTCTTAGATGGGTTCTCGGGTTACAACCAGGTGTTAGTGCTCCCAAGTGATCAAATCAAAATTGCTTTTACCACACCTTGGGGCACCTTTATGTATGTCAAAATGCCTTTCGGGTTAATGAATGCAGGGGCCACCTTCCAAAGGGCCATGGAAATAGCCTTTTCTAAAGATATTGGCTATTTCATAATTATTTACCTTGATGACATAACTGTCTTTTCAAAAACTGATGAAGAACATTTGACTCACTTAATAAAAGTTTTTGAGAAGTGTAGGAAATTTGGCTTGTCATTGAATCCCGAGAAGACACTCTTTGGTCTCCAAGAAGGTAAACTTCTTGGACATATAATTTCAGAAGAGGGAATCAAAATAAACCCTATAAGGATAGATGGAATATTGCAGATCAGCCATCCAAGGAGCCTCAAATAATTGCAATCTTTCATCGAAAAGATTAATTTTCTAAGGAGGTTCATTCCTAATCGTGCTGAGCTATTAAAAAAATTACAAACATGCTTAAGAAAAATGTCGGTGTAAAATGGACTTTACCAACTAAACAATCATTTGAACTGGTCAAACAAGCTCTTACTCAAACACCAGTCCTGATTAGTCCAGATTTCACCAAAGAATTTTATATATTTTCTTTTGCATCCGAGCATACCATAGCTGCAGTATTACTTCAAAAGAATGACTTGGGGCAAGAACAACCAATATATTTCTTTAGTAGGGCCTTAAGAGATGCTCCTCTCAAATATAACATCATGGAGAAGCAAGCCTTAGCATTAGTGAAAGCATTAAAAGACTTTAGGGTCTATATTTTACACTCTCACATAATTGCTTTTGTTCCACATACTGTTGTCAAAGACATTCTAAGTCAAGACCCTGATGGTAAAAGGGGAAAATGGATTGCAACTATTCTTGAATATGACTTAGAAATCAGGCCCACCAAACTAGTTAAAGGGCAAGGATTAGCAAAAATTATGACTGAGTCTAACTTCCAAGCACTAGACATGAATATGGTAGATGTGTTGGAAGAGATAGAAGAATCTAATGCTCCTTTTATTGAAGAAACATTTCTAAAGTCGCCTTGGTATGCTCACATTATTTATGTGCTTTTATATTTAAATGCCCCTCCTTCTTTGTCTAAAACTAAAGCTAGATTCTTGAAACAAAAGGATTTGAGTTTTTTCATCTTGGATGGAGTATTATATTGGAAAAATGTTGTTGGAATTTTTCTTAAATGTTTACTTGAATATGATGCAGGAAAGATCATGCATGAGTTGCATGAAGGAGAATGTGGAGGACACCTCTACTGGAAGGCCGCAGCAAACAAAATTCTTAGATCTAGTTACTATTGGCCTACCCTTTTCCCAGACACTCAGAAATTAATCATGTCTTTCCATAAATGTCAAATTTTTTATGGAAAGACAAAACTCCTTCCCTTACCTTTACATCCTATCAGAGTTGAGGCACCTTTTCAACAACGGGGGCTGGACTTCATTGGGTAAATTCATCCATCCTCCTCAGCTCAACATAAGTGGATTCTCACAGCCACTGACTTCTTTACCAAGTGGATAGAAGCTATACCTTCCAGGAATTATAATGACTCTGTCATTATCAAGTTTCTTGAAACCAATATCCTATCCAGATTTGGTTGTCCCAGAAAAATCATAACAGACAATGCTGTTTCTTTTAAATATAAGAATATGGTTGATTTCTATTACAAATACCACATAACCTTGGGCCATTCCACTGCTTACTATCCCCAAGGAAATGGATTAGCTGAATCTTCCAACAAGAGTCTCATCAATATAATAAAAAAACTGTTGGAACAGAATCAAAAATCATGGCACAGTAAGTTGGTTCATGCCTTGTGGACTGATAGGTTAACTACAAATAAATCAATAAATATGTCCCCCTATCATTTAGTTTATGGCATGGATGCATTTTTTCCTACCTCATTGGGAGTTCTAGTCATGAAACTCCTTCAAGAAGTGCAGATTGAAGAGAATGATATGCAGAGAAGGATCAACCAAACAATCCATTTACAACAAAACAGAGAAGAAGTTTATGAGAGAACATAGTTAGTCCAAGAAAATATGAAGAAACTATTCGATAAGAGGACTAAGGCAAGCAATTTCCAAATTGGAAATATTGTTCTTAAATGGGATTCAAGAAGAGAAGAGAACGGAAAACATGGCAAGTTTGAGAACTTGTGGAAAGGGCCATATATTATCCATGCTGAGAGGGGTCACAATGCATTTTTCTTGAAAGAATTGAATGGAGAAGATCTGTATGGAGGTCCTGTCAATGGCAGGATGCTCAAGCATTACTTCTGCCAAGAATCTTAAGTTTCAAAGCATTTTATTTTTCATTATAAATATCATAGTCTAACCATTGCATTCAAAGTTAGAAAATCAAAAATACAAAAACAAAGAAAGAAAGAAAAGAGGGCAGATTGTAAAAACAATAATGGTATGGCCGCATACCAAAAAAGAGAGAAACAAATCTGAAAGTGTGCAAGCTTAAATGCCACTCCTGAAGAACGCACTTCTGGTTAGTCAAACAACCTAATATTGACTAACTAGTTTTAAATTTTCTGTTGATAGGATAGTGAATTCGATTTGCCAAACTGTTTAATCTTGGCTTATTAGTAGATAGATTAGGATAGAAATAAAAGGTACAAACATACTCAAAATCTGAACCTAACATTTCAAAAATAAAAAATGACTCAAATATGTTTTGTTTTCTGAGTCAAAAAGGATAAAAATCTGGTTCTAATTAGCTCAAAATCTGAACCAGATGGCAAAGGAGAAATAACTCAAATAAAGTCAAAACAGAGTTGTAAAAAGATGAAGGAAGTGCTTTGAATTTTCAGATCTTAAGCCTTCATCATTTTGATTTAATTTTCTGCAAATAATAATCTATGTGCAGTTTGTTTTTATGCCATAGATCAGCATCAAGTTAGACTGTTCAATCCTAACTTGTATGTTTTTTAATTTCTGCTTTAGCAATTAGAGAATAAAAATCTGTTAGATTGTTTAATCCTAACAGATTAGTAGATTAGGTAGAGAAGCATATGGTCTCAACTGTTTAATCTGAGTTCATGAAGAAATAAGTAGTAGAAATAGATTAGATTTTTTGCTTTCAAAAAAATAAAATGTTGAAAGAGAGTTTGCCAATCCAAGTGCACTCTAAGGAAAAAAAATGTTAGATTAGTAGGATTGGGTAGGTAGAAAGTTTGTTGATGAAAGATCCATTGTTTTCCATGGCTGTCAGCATTTCCAGAGCAAAAGAAGATCATTCAATCAAAGAAAGGCAACCCAATGGATGAGGCAACTGATCATCATCTCAGAGAATGCAAGTCTGAAATTCTTGATGCCTTCAAGAAGGCATCATCCCTAAGTGGAGCCACTGTTAGCCACCGATAAAAAAATTTCATACCAAATGGTGGCTAAATCATTTTTGGAGCCTTCAAGGAACAAATTGTATTGCAAAAAGTGTTGTCTCTTGAAGATTCTTGAAGGCTTCATGCCTCTGTCCAAATCTTCACTACTGTCCCCATTTCAATACTCGGAAATTCTGCTAAAAATTCCAAGAGAAAGACTGCTGCAAAACCATCATTTTTTCCCTTTTCCCCACTCAAAACTAACCTTCATTTTCTCCCCTTTTTCTCCATATAATTCCTCTATTTTTCATGATTTCTCCTTCTTCCATTCATGAAAAACATTTTTCCATAGTTTAAGACTCATTTTTAAACTATTCCAAAACACCCATTTCCCTTGAAAACCATGAAAAAATATGTAAAAAACAAAGTATTATGACTATGGGTTTAAAACCCCCTTGAGCCAAATCCTAAACCACTTCCCCCATATTTCCACGCAACACAAACTAGGCGCCGACCCATCGAGCGCTTAATCGCAAATATTCCGAGTGGACAAGTCTTTGTACCACGCCAAAAGTTTCGATGCGATTAAGCCCTGTGCTTTTATCCTCCGATCATATTATTTTTTATATATAAACCATGGGCCCGCCTTCCGTGCTTAAAACCTTGTAAATAATCCTTTCCGATCACCTTTTTCCTTTGTAAAACCCAAAAAACCCATTTTTCCAAAGTTTTAATCTAAAAAACCAAAGTCACATGCTATATATAAAAAATGGTTAGATTGAAAAGAGTCGATCGCACAATTGCATCGAAAAAATTCAAAATGGAATTGATTAAAAAGACCGCATCAAAAATTTCGATGCAATTAAGTCTTATATATATAAATCTCTACCCCTCCGATTGTGATGGCTCGATCGCATCGGAAACCTTTGTAAGGCTCCTCTGATTGTGTTCATTTGAAACTTTCGATTGCGATGGCCTGATCGCACCATCGCATCTGCCCTCCCCGATCGTTCAATCGCATCGCAACTTTCCATCGCTTAATGTGTTTGTTCCCTCTGATCGGCCAGTCCCCTGATTCATTCTCCACCATTGATCTAATCCTTCGATCCAACGGTCCGCGCAAAATTGCATCGCAAGTTTTATTCGGTGCATTTGTTTGTTCGCCCCAATCGTCGACCTCCCAATTTAATATCTGCCTTCGATCTCTGTGGGTCTAGTCGCATTCGATGGCTCATATTTTACCCGAAACCCATTTGATCTTTGATTCATTCCTCCCTCCGCCTAAGGTTTTTTACCTTTTTTTTCCTTTGTTTTTTCACTATTTCTCCATTATGCGTCCTAAATCGCTCCTAACCGTCGATCTCTGCAGATCGATGGATCCGACTCATATATCCTTCCGCTCTCCTTTTTAACCTCTTGTACATAGATCCACACCATTGGATGAAGCCATCCAACAACCACGCTCTCTCCTGATGCCCTCTAAAGCAGTTTACCAAATAAATGCAGGATTTTGTAATTTTTGTGTATTTTTTGTAGGATCTAATGGATTTCGAATGTTTTAAAGGAGAAATCAAAACCAAAGGATAACGATCCTCCTGGCTTTGTTTATTAAAAGGATCCATTTAAAGGTTTCAACACCACGCTCAGTCGATGCATCATGAAGCGCTGATACCATAAAGAGACCTTCGCGGATCTGCACATCAACAAGACACGGTGAAGAGAAAGACAATTAAAGATTATCAGACCGACAACAAAGAATCAAAGTGGAAAATTATTTAAAGATTGTTAACACAGTTTATAGGAATTAAGACATAAATTTGACTGAATCAAGCATCTGATTCACGTTTAAAAGAATTTTTAAGACCATAAGACAGAGATTAGGCTTAATTAAAGCCTAAAACATAGAATTCAAGTATACAACAGGAATTTTAGGTTAAAATAAAATATCTGTCAGTTAAAACAGCCTATGCTACCACATCAGGGGAAAATTGAATCCTCCAACTACCGCAGAGCCACCTACAGCCTCAAAGTAATCAAAGGGAGGCCGAGTTATTACCAGACCAAGAGAATTTGCATCAATGCAGCCGCACAGTTAATTCCACCGAAGGAATTTATTATAAACTGTCAACAGAAGTTATCTTAAAGATAACGCAGAAGCCTTAAAGTCAACAAATTATTTCCAACAAGCTTAAATAGTTAATGGAACTAATTAATGCAGGAGAAATATCAAAATGTTCTCCATCGAGCCCCTCAAAGGCCGAGAGACAACGAACTGTATTAATTCAACTTAGAAGATATTTATCCCTTTCCACCTCCTCATTCTTCTATAAATACTTCTGTAGAAGATGAGAATTTGTTGGTTGTTGTTTGATCACCAGTTGTAATACTGAAACTCTCTTAAATAAATACATAGTCCGTTGAAGTTAAAGAAGAAACTGAAGTCTTGGAAACCTTGATGATGTTGTTGCATGCTTGTTCCTGAGAAGGCTCTATCATTGGATCCATGAGCTTGGCTGTTGGTGAAGTATTCTGAACTGTTTTATGTTTTCCTCTGTTTTCATTATGTTCCATAATTTCTTACTATAGTAGGTTGAAATTTTTAGGCTAAGAAATGACTCTTGGAAGCACCTTAGACCTGTTCATCCTTCACTGTTTCATGTTTTCTTCTGCTGAAGTATTTTAGAGTCTTTAATCTCTCTCTTTAATCTTCATGCTTGTTTATTTCCTTAATAGTTCGAACAGTTGGTTTCAGCATGATTTATGGTTCTCCCTGCTTGTTTTCTGCCACTTAAAAACTGTTATTGAAGTCTCCCTTTGAAGTTCTTTGCTTACAGTGAATCAAAGAGGTCTATTTTGATCTTTCCCTTTGTCCTCACTTATGTTAGGACCCTGTAATTAGCAATATTGGCAAAGTCCAACTGTAGAGGTAACATCATACCACTTTGGGATTCAAGGATCTAGCCCTCCTAAATCCAGAGAGGGATCTCTCTATAAATGAGTTAAAAGATGTGATCTTCAAAGGCTGAAATTGTGATATTAGGCTAGTTATGAAGAGCATGGGTTTGATTTGTTTGTTTTTGGTTGGGCAAAGACATGATGAAGATGAAAGTCAGTTCTAAATAAAGGGTGAAAATGTCTGCAATGAAGGAATGATTCAGTTGACAGAAAAGGGCAAAGACAGTTTTAACCCATTGGGCTATGGAGTCATAGGAGGATTTAATTGGACAACAAGATTCAAGAAGGATCCATGGGGCAAGTTACTTATATCAAAGGATATTTTAAAGTGATTTTATGGAATGAAACAGATAAGAAGTGAAAGACCAAACAAAAGGAAGGACAAAGCACAGTCTAAGATCAAGTAAGTACTTTTAAACTAGCTTGCTTTCAACATGTACTTAAGGGGAAACATAAAAGTATTTCTGTTGATCAGGTAAGTGCTTTTAAACTAACCTGCATTGAAGTACTTTCAATCGGAAACATTTAAAAAACAATTCAAACAGCTTAAGATCAGGTAAGTGCTTCTAAACTAGCCTGCTTTCAGCATATTCGATAAGGAAACACAGATGATAATCACAAAGAGCAATCTAGATCAGGGAAGTACTTTTAAACTAACCTGCATTAATATACTCTAAGGAAAACACAGGGAAGGCTCGTTTTAAATAGAAATCTAGATCAGGGAAGTACTTTTAAACTAACCTGCATTAATATACTCTTCAAAGAGAACATTCAAATGAAGAAAACATAGAAGTAAAGCTTTCAGTAAGAGTAGGGTACCTTGGAGAGTACATCCTAACTCTATGTTTGCTGCTCTTTATCAGAGAAAGTGAACAGAGTGAAAACATTAAGAAAAATAACAATTAACAGTAAGGAGCACATCACCATTGACATAATTGACGATTCCATGAATCAGCAGCTTGTATTGATGTTTGAAACCAGTTACAATCTGCAAGCCCGGTGGGTCTCTACAGCTTTGAAATTCTCATATAAGCTTGTGTATCTTTCAGTTACAAGACAGGGCATCAGTAGCTTCAGAATAACCATTACATGCATTCAGATGTCCAGAGACCAACATTTTCTCATCTTCTATAACAGTATTTATAGAAGAATGAAGAGGTGGGAGGATTTCCCAGGGGTCAAGTATTATCAATTATGCAATCAATGCAATTCCTGGCTTTTGGGAACCAGGCAAGGCATAAGGTGGGAATATAATCATTTATAACTCTACTTCATAACTCTATTTGTGTCATTCGAGGCCAAATGATTGAAAATACCTGCTTCCTGACTGTTCTTCAACTTCCAGAATGGTTTTGACGACAATTAGAGATAAGATTCTTTGATTTGCATTAATTGTTCGGCGATCTTTAATTTCTGTGAGGCTGCTGGTGTCTTTTGGAGCTATGGAGGGTTCAATTAGCCTCTTTTTATGGCGGTGGAGGCTTTCTCAGCTTGACAGATGTCTTCGTCATTCCCAAAACACCTTTAATTAAATTGAAATCTGTGTTTTGGGTCTTCAAACTTCCTCTTCTGATATCTTATGTCTTCGGCGCTGATACTCTTTGACGGCGCCCAATTTAACTGTGTTTCTTGGTGCGCAGGGGTGTGCAGGGTCAAAATGGCATCAATGAGTCATGAATTCACTAATAAAGTGTAAATATAAACCCCGGAAATGATTTTTAATGTATTTCGAAGTCCAGAGGATCGTCACCCTCCGCCTGTGAGTTCTTTTCGATTATAATAAGAAAAACTTCAAAACCCTGCAAAATACAAGAAACTGTTATAAAATCCTGCGTTATATAGGTTGACTGCATCGGAGGGTGTGCGGAGGAGCGCGGCCGTTGGATGGCATCATCCAACGGTCACGATTAATCGAGAAATGTTATACGGAGGCAGAAAGAAGATCAAATCTGAGCCGTCGATTCACGCAAAATCGACAGTTGGGAGAGGGCAATCGAAAGTCAGCGGCTTGGTTACAGCACGAGCACTTTTGTTAATTTCTGGGTCATCTTGGGCAAGCGATCACCGTTGGATGAGGGTCTGCAGATCAGACGGCTGTGATGAATTCCGCTGGGTGACTTGGTCCAAATGATAATGCGCGGGGGACTAAGGTTAAACAACGGTTTTGAAATATTGCCAAGGACGTGTGTCGCTGATTGTATGGATTCGCTGGCCATCGAGAAAAAACTGCCTCCCACTGATGAGTGGTGTGGAAAAACCAAGTGGGTTTGGTAAACATCGCATAGATGGGGGGTCCACAAGGTAAGTCGCGCTCCGCACCGTCCGATCTGTGGAGCAGATCGACGGCGGAGATTTATTAAAAACGAACCGGCGGAAAACCTTTGTAAACAATAAAAATTTACATTTCTCCGCTTTACAAAGGAAAAAAGTGTTTTTTATATGAACAACGGGGTATCGTACGGTGGGCCCGGCGGATAGATCACATCGCAAAAATTTGCGATGGGTTAATGGATTGAAACCACAAATCTATGCTTTGCGATATGCGATGGGTGGATTTGCGATCGGTGGTCGCATCGCAAATATTTGCGACGCGATTGAATCGCATCGCAAATATTTGCGATGGATCAAAACGAATGTAAACGATGAAATGCGATAGTGCGACATTGCGATTATGCGATTATGCGATGGATCGCAGCGCATATTTTTGCGATTAGAACTTTTAAGAACGAAACTGAAATTTGGATTTTGCGATTTACACTTTGTGATACGCGCCAAAGGGTTTAAAACTTGGTTCCAGGGTGCAGGCGTATGGAAGAAAAGGGGTTGAAAACTTAGCCCAAGGGGCTTAAGTCCTAAAAAAGTGTTTTTTGAGTGTTTTTCAAAGGAAATGGAGGATTTTTAGGGGTTTTGATAAGGCAAAGAAGGAGTCTTTAAACCTTAGGAAATGGATTTTATGAATGGAAGAAGGGCAAAGAAAAAGAAAGGTGTTTTGCAGTAGTATTTGGCTTTGGATTTCTAGCAGAATTTCTGAGTGGTCAAGAGGAAAGCTATGAAGATTGAAACAAAGGTATGACATCTACCTGGAGGGTTCAAGAGATACACTTTCTGCCAAGAAACTGTTCCTTGATGACTGAATAATGTTTTGGCCACCTTTTGATGGAACAAATTTTATAGGTGGCCAACAGTGGCTCTACTTGGGGATGGTGCCTTCTTAAAGACATCAAGAACTTCAAACTTGCATTCTCTGGGAAGTTGACCATGTGCCTCATTCTTTGGATTGCTCTTCTTTTGCTGGATGATCTGCTTTTGCTCTGAAATATGTTAGCAGCATTGAAAAACATGGATTTTCATCAACACAAGCTTCTGCCTACCCAATCCTACTAATCTAACATTTTTTCTTCATCAGAGTGCACTTGGATTGGCAAACTCTTTTCACAAAATTTTATTCTTTTGAATGCATAAAAACTAATCTAATTCTACTCCTTATTTCTCCCTGAACTCAGATTAAACAGTTGAGCTCAGATATTTCTCTACCTAATCTACTGTCTGTTGGGATTAAGCTGTCCAACAGACTTTCATTCTCTAAATTCTACAACAAAAATTTAAAAACAGTCAAGTCAAGATTGAGCTGTATGGCTTGCTGTGGTCTACGGCATAAAAAAAAAAGCTGCACATAGACTTTATTTTGCAGAAATTTAAACAAAAACTGAGGGTTTTAAGATCTGAAATTTCAAAGCAGTTCCTCCATCTTTTTACAGCTCTGTTTTGAATTCTGTTTGAGTTGTTCTTTCTTTTTCTCTGGTTCAGATTTTGAGTTGATTAGAACCAGATTTGCATTCTTCTTTGACTCAGAATTTGAAACATATTTGAGTCATTCTTCTTGGAAGCTTAGGTTCAGGTTTTGAGCATGTTTGAACCTTTGATTTCTAACCTAACATATCTACTGATAAGCCAAGATTAAACAATTTGGCAAATCAAATTCACTATCCTATCAGCAATAAATTTAAAACTAGTTAGTCAAGACTAAACTGTTTGACTAACTAGGAGTATGTTTTTCAAGACTGGCATTTGAGCTTGCACACTTTCAGAATTATTTCTCTTTTTTGGCATGGGGCTCTGCCTTTATTGTTTTTACAATCTGCCCTCTTTTCATTCTTTTCTTTGTTTTTGTATATATATATATTTTTCTTTTTTATGAAACTGAAATAAAGCAATGATATTTATAATGGAAATGAAAGCTTTAAAATCAGACTCAGCACTAGTAGTGTTTAAGGACCCTGCCATTGACAGGACCCCCAAACAGATCTGTGCCATCTAGCTCTTGCAGAAAATAGGCATTAGGACCAATGGTGGACTGAATGATGTAAGGACCTTGCCACAAACTATCAAAATTGCCATGTTTTCCCTTCTCCTCTCTTCTGGAGTCCCATCTGAGTACCTTATCTCCAATGTTGAAATCACAAGCCTTTTTTCTTTTGTCAAACAACTTCTTTATATTTTCTTGCACCTTTTGAGCTCTGCTGTAAACCTCTTCTCTTGTCTGCTGGAGATGTATTGTCTCATTGATCCTCCTTATCATGTTGCCTTCTTCTGACTGTATTTCTTGGACTAATTTTATCACTGGTACACCCAGGCTGGTAGGAAATACTGCATGTGCTCCATAAACAAGTTGGTAAGGGGACATTCCAATGGATTTCTTTGTGGTCAATCTGTCTGCCCACAGAGCATGCACCAAATTTTTATGCCATGATTTTTTATTTTCCTCCGGCATCTTCTTGATGATGTTCACCAAACTTTTATTTGATGATTCAGCTAACCCATTACCTTGAGGGTAATAAGCAGTAGAATTACCAAGTGTAATATGATACCTGTGACAAAACTCAATCATTTTTTTAGAACAAAATGCAGCAGCATTATCAGTAATAATCTTTCTAGGGCATCTGAATCTAGACAAGATATGGTCTTCAAGGAATTTTATAATGACAGAATCTGTGGCATTCCTAGAAGGGATGGCTTCAATCCATTTTGTGAAGTAGTCAGTGGCTGTGAGAATCCATTTGTGTTGGGCAGATGAAGCAAGATGGATTTCTCCTATGAAATCTAGGCCCCATTGTTGGAAAGGAGCTTCAACAATGATAGGTTGTAATGGTAAGGGAAGGAGCTTTATTTTGCCCTCGAAGATTTGGCATTTATGACAGGCAACTATCATTTTATGGATATCTTGGAAGAGGGTGGGCCAGTAATAGCCAGCTCTAAGGATTTTATTGGCCGTGGTTTTCCAATAGAGATGACCTCCACACTCTCCCTCATGGAATTCATGCTTGATCCTCTCTGCATCCACTTCAGGCAAACATTTAAGTAATAAACCATTAGCAGTTTTCCAATACAAACATTCATTTAAAATGCAATTGTTCCTAGCTTTCAACTTTAAAAACCTTGCCTTTGTTTTTGATAAATCAGGAGGAGCATTAAGATTTGTAAGTACATACAAGATGTCAGCATACCAAGGTGAGTTTTGGAACTTCTCTTCCACAATGGGAGCAGATAATTCTTCCTGTTCATCCAAGGCATCTACCATGTTAATGTCAAGGGCTTGTAGATTAGATTCAGCCATTAATTGAGCTAAGCCCTAACCTTTAATGAGTTTTGTGGGTTTGATCTCCAAATCATACTCTAGGATTGCAGCAATCCATTTGTCCCTCTTTCCATCTGGGTCTTGAGACAGGATGTCTTTTACCACTATGTTAGGCACATAAGCAATGGTGTGGGAATGAAGAATATACACCCTGAAGTCCTTTAAGGCCTTTACCAAAGCATAGGCTTGTTTTTCCATTATGTTATATTTCAAGGGTGCATCTCTTAAAGCCTTGTTGAAAAAAGCAATAGGTTGTTCCTGTCCCTCTGAGTTTTTCTGCAATATGACTGTAGCCACTGTATGTTCTGAGGCAAAGGAAAAAATAAGGAAATCTTTTAAAAATTCTGGGCTGATCAAGACTGGTGCCCGGGTGAGTGCATGTTTTACCAATTCGAAGGAATTTTTGGCTTCTACAGTCCATTTTACTCCTACACTCTTTTTGAGCATATTAGTCATGTTCCTAAGGAGCTCTGCTAAGTTGGGAATGAACCTCCTCAAGAAGTTAATCTTTCCAATAAAGGACTGCAGTTCTTTTATGTTCCTTGGGTGGCTAATCTGTAGTATTCCCTCAACTCTTTTTGGATCTATTTTAATTACCTTTTGTGATATAATATGGCCAAGGAGTTTACCCTCTTGTAGGCCAAATACTGTCTTTTTGGGATTTAAAGATAGCCCAAATCTCCTGCATTTTTCGAAGACCTTCCTTAGATGTTTAAGGTGCTCTTCATCGGTTTTGGAATAAAATGTTATGTCATCAAGGTAAATTACAATGAAGTGCCCTATTTCTTCTGAAAATGCGATGTCCATGGCCCTTTGGAAAGTGGCCCCAGCATTCATTAGTCCAAAAGGCATCTTCACATACATGAAAGTGCCCCAAGGAGTGGTGAAAGTTGTTTCGAGTTGGTCTTCAGGGAGTACTAAAACTTGGTTATATCCTGAAAAACCATCTAACAGAGAAATCCTCTTTGAACCAACTACCTTCTGTAGGATTTGTTTCATTTTGGGCAGAGGATAATTATCTTTTAGGGAGGCTCTGTTAAGGTTTCTGAAATCAATGCAGAGTCTTATTTCTCCTGTCTTTTTCCTCACAGCTACAATATTAGAAACCCAATCTGAAAACCTCACAGGCACAATGATTCCTGCCTCATACATTTTCTTGATTTCCTTTTCCACTAGAGGCAGTTGTATCGGATTAATTCGACGCAGTTTTTGCTTAAATGGTTTTTGTTTTTCTCTCAAAGGAATCTTGTGCTGGATGATCTCTGTATCGTAGGTTTTTAAGTCCTGATAGCTCCAGGCAAACACATCGACAAAGTCTTTAAACAAGTCAATGTATTTATTTTTGATGTCTAACGGCAAGGACCTAGCTAATTTAATTATTTTGGGCTGATCCTCAGTGCCTGTGTTGCATTCTTCGACCTCAGACTCTGTATATTCCACTGTGGGTTTATTTGCCACGTCATTATAATAAAAAATGTCTTCTAATGGTGCTAGCCCCCTAGGTATGTTCTTGTCCTTTGCTGACAATACCTCAATGTCTTCATTTTCTGTGTCCTCGTATTCTTTAGTATGAGTTTCGATTTTGTTAGTTAACATGTTGATTTCTACAAGACGAGATGGTTCTTCTTCTTTAGGGGGTTGTTCATTTAGGCAGTCTTCATCAGATTTAGAATCTGACTCAGATGATTCAAACTCATTCCTGCCAAGCAGGAAATCCTCTATCTGTTTGTCGTCCTTAAAGACCTACCAATATTTTTTATTATCAGGCACGGTTGGTCTAAATTTCATCTGAGTTGTGCAGTCTCTAGTTTCATATGGGGCTAAGCATGTCCTAGCGGCAAAGGCTAAATTGTGTGCGGCAATATTTCGTTTTCTTGTGACAAAAATCAATTTGGACTCCTCAAAAGTTTTCAAAAGGTCGATGACATCGTTTCGATAGGCTCTAAGTTTGGGATGGTTTGCATTATACTCCCTATTGAATTTCCTAATCACTAACTCTGAATCCCCATGGACATTGATTCTTCTGGCTCCTAACTTTTTCAACAGATGCAAGCCTAAGATAAGAGCTTCATACTCGGCGATGTTGTTAGAACACTGAAAGTTTAATTCGCAGGAAATGCATTCTGTGTGATTGTTTTCAGTGCTAATAATCCAGACACCTGCACTAGCAGTGCTCTTAGTGCATGACCCATCAAAGTACATAGTCCACAGAGGACCGTTTTCGGTTTCATCCTGGTCAGTGCCCTCGTCAACTAACGTGCTCTCTGATTGTTGCTGAAAATCAGCACTTAGTTGAATTGGTTTCGAGTTCTTAGGTTTTTTGCTGTGTTGAAGGTTTCTGTCTTGATTTTCAAGTTTTAAGGGCGATGGGCAGATATCCCATGGCTCAAGATCTTTGTTTGGTTTACTAATGCCTTGACATGTATCAAACTAATTTGACATTTCTGAGTTGTGTTTCTCTTTCTCGCCATCGGCAATCAATCCTGTTAAAGTGACTGATTCAGTAAGTGTGTCATCATTATGTTCTATTCTGAGATCTAGAAGATGTTGTGCTGGATCTTTTTCCTCAATATTTTCATGGAGTTGAAGGAGAGGGGCAATTTTTTGTTTGCCATCTTGGCTATGTTCATTCAGGTGGGTTATTTCAACGCACTGTTTGAAGGTTTCTATCTCGTTTTCTTCCGTCTCTAGAACTGCATTCATTTCTAGATTTGGGGTTTCTAACCATTCGGCTGAGTCGTTGTCTTCTAGCTCTGGCTTATTTGAAGGTTCGTCATTATAAAGGATAAATGAATCTAGGTCAGTATGGACAGAGTAAATGGGGGAATTTTCAGACTTCTCTGGGCTACTAACCATGAATTTCAAGTGTGCCTCTCTGTATAGTCTTCTAAGCTGGTTAAAGTTAGGGATAGAAGCATATGTTCCATCCATCTGCATTGTACCTTGCAGCTTGGCACCCCATGATCTTGATAACAACATGCCATACTTAGGGGGAACATCAGCCACTACAACATCCATAACCATGCACTTGGCTGGGATTTGAGTCAAACTCACACAAAGGTCTTTGATTAGGCCAAGGCATTTCACTCTGGTAGAGTCAAAAGAATATAAGTCCTTGTAAGGTCGTGTTATTTCTAGCCCTACCCTTTCCATTATCACTTTTGGCATAAGGTTGTGTGAGGCTCCAGAGTCATGCATAACATTATGCAAGATTTTTTCATGGACATTTAGGCTAACATAGAAAGGGGGTACTACCCCTTCTTGAAATTTACCTTCAATTTTAGGACCAAAAATAAGCTCTGGCTGGTCATCATTAAAATTGACTGTGTCATTACTGTCCTAAATATTTAAAGCCTTCAGAATTTGGGCTCTATATGCATGCTGGGTAGCTAACTCGGTCAAAGGAACAGAGATTTTGATCTTTGAAATTTCCTGCTCTAGGCTGAAAGGAATTTGACTCTTTAAAGTGTTGGTTTCAATCTTATTAGCTATCAATTTCTCAGCAACATCAGTTTGCTGACTTGTTCTATTTACACTTGACAAAATGGTTTTCACAGGAGTACTAGCTGAGATGTTAGTACTACTAATGTCTACACTTTGTTTTTCATTGTTTTGAGTGCTTTTCTCTTTACCTTTATCAGAATTCTCAGTCACTGTTTTATCCTTCTGTTTGACAACTTTAGGCTTAGTTACAGGGCTATTTTGTGAAGATTTGTCAGAGGTTTTGGAGTTGGGGGTTTGTTGACTGGTTTTGCTTCTGAGGTCATATTCTTTTTGAGACTCTATGACAACATTTTGCATGTCTTGATAATAATTTTCATCATCATCTCTTGTGTCAACATGAGATGTATATAGTCCTTGTGTTCTATCATAATGAATCTCACAGTCATCATTATCTACCCCTAACATGTTGACATCCTCTTCCTCTGTTATCTCATCTGTTTCCTCAGCCTCACTTACAAAGTTTTGATGAAAGGGAGGGGTGATCTGTTGGTCATCCTCCCTAAGTCGGTTTGGAGGTTGATTTCTTCTAAAATTCTGGCCCTGGTTCTGGTTTATGTTCTGAGAGGCAGTTTGGTTTTGATTGGCTTGTGTTCTCTCAAGAATGCTCATTTTTTTCATCATTTCCTCCATCATTTTCTCCATTTTTGAGTTTGAAGTGGAAGGTGTGGACTCCTCTCTTCTCAGCCTTCATTCTTGCTCTCTTCTCCATTAAATTGACTTCCACAGAAAGAGCACCCCTTTGCATATCTTCAAGAGTTGCAAAGTCTCTTTCTCTTAGCGAATAGGTCATGTCAGAGTCAAACCCTTCAGGAAACTTGTTTAAAGCTGAGCCCTGTGGAGGTTTTAGTTCTGGGGGAAGTGCATTATAGATACTGTTGAATCTAGTACAATAAGCTTGTACACTTTCCCCAATGTTTCTATGGAGGTTGTTGTAATCAGCAAGGATTTGAAGTGGATTCTTCTTTACTTCCCATTTGTTTAAGAATGTTTGATGGAAGGCTTGGAGATCATTGATACTATGGGGGGCTAGACCTTTGAACCATTTTCTTACTTCTCCCCCCAGACTTTGAGCAAACAATCTAAGCTTGACAGAATCATTATCAATTTCATTTCTATCAAAGTAGTCATTCATCTTATCCACATGTTGTGATGCAGTTGTAGCATTGTTATCATCATATAATGGAATTTTGGACTGATAGTCCCGTGGAAGATTGACTAGGGGTACAGGAAGGACTAAAGGAGCATACCATGCAGCCATGGCAGGTGGTGGAGGTGGATTTACAAGAGGGACCGTAGGCTAGAGTGGAGTGGTTTGGACAGTGGATATAGGGTGAGTGGAAGTTGATGGACCAGGAATAGATTGCTGAGCTGATCTTGGATGAGAGAGACCTAGGTTGTTAAGGAAATGTAAGTCAGGAGGTGTGGTTTCTCTACCACCAGGATGTTCACTTGTCTCAGGAGATGAAAGTGAAGACTCAAAATCTAACTGATCTAAATCGCCAAGAGACCTGGTTCTAAAGGGATTTACTAGGTAATCTTGTGATTGTTGTAGAGCTGAAAGATTTTCTGGGACAGAATTAGCTCTCAAGGGTGATCTGAAAACAGTTGATAATTTAATCCTAGGAGACTTCTGAAGGATGCTTTCTGGGTCATCAAATATTTCAGGTGGATCTGGGTTAGGATGGGCTCTAGTGTGAATCTTTCTAGGAGCCACTATGTTGTATTTTTTAGACCCTAATAACAAGAAAATTTCAACCAGGTATGACAATATTTGAGAGGTTAACTAATCTGTTTTACACAAATTTCAATCCTATAGTCCTCTGACTAAGTTTGAAGGATATTATAGTGATGAGGGTTCTTCGCAGTGGAGTCTTAAGGTCTGTTAAGGATTGTGGAGTCACCAAGAGGAAGTTTTTAGCTCCTTTTCAGAGGTAAAAGGTTTTATGGTCCACTACCATGTTTATTAGATACCAATCTGAAATATTTTTGGGTTTTCTGAGTTATTGTGGTTGTATGGAAACTAAATAGTTTATAAAAGCTGGCCAAGCAACTATGAACTCAAAAAGTTCCCTAGTGGAGTCGCCATTATGTTAGGACCCTGTAATTAGCAAGATTGGCAAAGTCCAACTGTAGAGGTAACATCATACCACTTTGGGATTCAAGGATCTAGCCCTCCTGAATCCAGAGAGGGATCTCTCTATAAATGAGTTAAAAGATGTGATCTTCAAAGGCTGAAATTGTGATATTAGGCTAGTTATGAAGAGCATGGGTTTGATTTGTTTGTTTTTGGTTGGGCAAAGACATGATGAAGATGAAAGGCAGTTCTAAATAAAGGGTGAAAATTTCTGCAATGAAGGAATGTTTCATATGACAGAAAAGGGAAAAGACAGTTTTAACCCATTGGGCTATGGAGTCATAGGAGGATTTAATTGGAAAACAAGATTCAAGAAGGATCCATGGGGAAAGTTACTTATATCAAAGGATCTTTTAAAGTGATTTTATGGAATGAAACATATAAGAAGTGAAATACCAAACAAAAGGAAGAACAAAGCACAGTCTAAGATCAAGTAAGTACTTTAAAACTATCTTGCTTTCAACATGTACTTAAGGGGAAACATAAAAGTATTTCTGTTGATCAGGTAAGTGCTTTTAAACTAGCCTGCATTGAAGTACTTTCAATTAGAAACATTTAAAAAATAGCTCGAACTGCTTAAGATCAGGTAAGTGCTTTTAAACTAGCCTTCTTTCAGCATATTCGATAAGGAAACATAGATGATAATCACAAAGAGCAATCTAGATCAGGGAAGTACTTTTAAACTAACCTGCATTAATATACTCTAAGGAAAACACAGGGAAGGCTCGTTTTAAAGAGAAATCTAGATCAGGGAAGTACTTTTAAACTAACCTGCATTAATATACTCTTCAAATAGAACATTCAAATGAAGAAAACATAGAAGTAAAGATTTCAGTAAGAGTAGGGTACCGTGGAGAGTACATCCTAACTCTATGTTTGCTGCTCTTTATCAGAGAAAGTGAAAAGAGTGAAAAAATTAAGCAAAATAACAATTAACAGTAAGGAGCACATCACCATTGACATAATTGAGGATTCCATGAATCAGCAGCTTGTATTGATGTTTCAAACCAGTTACAATCTGCAAGCCCGGTGGGTCTCTACAGCTTTGAAATTATCATATCAGCTTGTGTATCTTTCAGTTACAAGACAGGGCATCAGTAGCTTCAGAATAACCATTACATGCATTCAGATGTCCAGAGACCAACATTTTCTCATCTTCTATAACAGTATTTATAGAAGAATGAAGAGGTGGGAGGATTTCCCAGGGGTCAAGTATTATCAATTATGCAATTAATGCAATTCCTGGCTTTTGGGAACCAGGAAAGGCATAAGGTGGGAATATAATCGTTTATAACTCTACTTCATAACTCTGTTTGTGTCATTCGAGGCCAAATGATTGAAAATACCTGCTTCCTGACTGTTCTTCAAATTCCAGAATGGTTTTGCCAACAATTAGAGATAAGATTCTTTGATTTGCATTAATTGTTCGGCGATCTTTAATTTCTGCGAGGCTGCTGGTGTCTTTTGGAGCTATGGAGGGTTCAATTAGCCTCTTTTTATGGCGGTGGAGGCTTTCTCAGCTTGAAAAATGTATTTGTCGTTCCCAAAACACCTTTAATTAACTTGAAATCCGTGTTTTGGGTCTTCAAACTTCCTCATCTGATATCTTATGTCTTCGGTGCTTATACTCTTTGACGGCGCCCAATTTCACTGTATTTCTTGGTGCGCAGGGTCAAAATGGCATCAATGACTCATGAATTCACTGATAAAGTGTAAATATAAACCCCGGAAATGATTTTTAATGTATTTCGAAGGCCAGAGGATCGTCACCCTCCGCCTGCGAGTTCTTTTCGATTATAATAAGAAAAACTTCAAAACCCTACAAAATACAAGAAAATGTTACAAAATCCTATTTTATATAGGTTGACTGCATCGGAGGGTATGCGGAGGAGCGCGACCGTTGGATGGCATCATCCAACAGTCAGGATTAATCGAGAAATTTTATACGGAGGCGGAAAGAAGATCAAATCTGAGTCGTCGATTCGCGCAAAATCGACGGTTGGGAGAGGGCAATGGAAAGTCAGCGGCTTGGTTACAGCACGAGCACTTTTGTTAATTTTTGGGTCATCTTGGGCAAGCGATCACCGTTGGATGAGGGTCTGCAAATCGGATAGCTGTGATGAATTCCGCTGGGCGACTTGGTCCGAATGATAATGCGCGGGGGACTAAGGTTAAACAATGGTTTTGAAATAGTGCCAAGGACGCGTGTCGCTGATTGTATGGATTCGCTGGCCATCAGGAAAAAACTGCCTCCCGCGGATGAGTGGTGCGGAAAAACCAAGCGGGTTTGGTAAACAGCGCATAGATGGGGGGTCCACAAGGTAAGTCGCGCTCCGCACCGTCCGATCTGTGGAGCAGATCGACAGCGGAGATTTATTAAAAACGAACCGGCGGAAAAACTTTGTAAATAATAAAAATTTACATTTCTCCGATTTACAAAGGAAAAAAGCGTTTTTTATACGAACAACGGGGTATCGTACGATGGGCCCGGCGGATAGATCACATCGCAAAAATTTGCGATGGGTTAATGGATTGAAACCACAAATCTGCGCTTTGCGATATGCGATGGGCGGATTTTCGATCGGTGGTCGCATCGAAAATATTTGCGATGGATCAAAATGAATGGAAACGATGAAATGCGATAGTGCGACATTGCGATTATGCGATGGATCGCAGCGCATATTTTTGCGATCAGAAATTTTAAGAACAAAACTGCAATTTGGATTTTGCGATTTGCGCTTTGCGATACGCGCCAAAGGGTTTAAAACTTGGTTCCAGGGTGCGGGCGTATGGAAGAAAAGGGGTTAAAAACTTAGCCCAATGGGGCTTAAGTCCTAAAAAAGTGTTTTTTGAGTGTTTTTCAAAGGAAATGGAGGATTTTTAGGGGTTTCGATAAGGCAAAGAAGGAGTCTTTAAACCTTAGGAAATGGATTTTTATGAATGGAAGAAGGGCAAAGAAAAAAGAAAGGTTTTTTGCAGCAGTATTTGGCTTTGGATTTCTAGCAGAATTTCTAAGTGGTCAAGAGGAAAGCTATGAAGATTGAAACAAAGGTATGGCATCTGCCTGGAGGCTTCAAGAGATACACTTTCTGCCAAGAAACTGTTCCTTGATGACTGAATAATGTTTTGGCCACCTTTTGATGGAACAAATTTTATAGGTGGCCAACAACTTAAACAGTTGGCTTAAAGGTCGTTATAATTATGATCATAGATGTGTTTAGGTGTTCCCTCTTCTGTGACTGTAATTATCAGTAAATATTTTATGTTTCTAAGTCCTTTAAAATAAATCTTTGAGGAAATAGGGTGTTCCCCGAATCTTAGATTTCATTTTAAAAGTTGTTTCGAAATCATTATTTGCTTAATGGTGTGATTTGTAGAATTTATGGTTAACCCTGTCTATCAAAGAGCTCTTTATTGTTCAAATTATGCTTTCGAATTCCCTTTGTTGAGAATTAAACCTCTCTTTCCAAATCATTAATGTTCATCTCATTCCAAAAACAAAAGGATCTTGTGGCCAAGTTATATTTTCCCTTTGATATCCCATATCCATTGATGAGTTTGTTATGACCTTTTCTTGACTCCATTTCCCAATGAACCAGATATTTCTCTGTCCTATATATCTTTCCTAGGCCTTTCATGTTCTTTTGTATCATTCCAATCAAAAAAACAAACAAATAAACAGCTACACTTAATAACTAGTCTAAAACCAATACTCAAAGCACACAAGATAAACCTTTGCAAACAAACTTTTGAGAGACCCCTCTCTGAGAACAGGAGGACTAGATCCTGTAACTCTAAATATTGGTTCTGATGTTGCCTTGTCTTTTGATTTTCCAAACTATCAAAACACGGGACAACAACAACCTCAACTCCCCCTTTTTTTTTTCTTTTTTTTTTGGAATCCCAAGCTTTAGGTGAAGATACTCAAATTCTTCATTAGGTAATGGTTTGGTAAATATGTCATCAATTTTTTCCTTTGTGCCAACATATTCAAGCTTGATATTCTTTTCGGTGACCTGCTCTCTAACGAAATGATATTTTATTGAAATGTGCTTTGTTTTGGAATGCATTACAGGATTCTTGGAGATATTGATGGCACTGGTGTTATCGCAATAGATGGGAATAGGCTCATGAAACTTGACTTGAAGATCTTGAAAAATTTTCTTCATCCAAAGAACTTGAGTACAAATTTTTTTTGTCATGATGTATTCTCCTTCTACTATGGATAATGATATTGAATAATGATTTTTACTTAACCATGAAACAAGGAAACCACCTAGATAGAATGTTGCTCTACGGGTAAACTTTCGATCATCAACAGTTCCTTCCCAATCTGCATCTTTATAAGCTTGGATAACTATATTATTTCCTTTTGGATACCATAAACCATATTATGCTGTTCCCTTAAGATATCAGAGAATTATTTTGACGGCAATAATATGAGATTCGTTTAGTGTTGATTGGAATCTTGCTACTTGTCCAACTATCTACATTACGTCTGGCCGAGAAGCTGTCACATATAGAAGATTTCCAATCATACATATATACAACTTATGTTCCACATCCTTTGATGAATCATATAAAATTAACTTGCAACCTATTACCTTTGGGGTAAGGACAGGCTTGCAATCTTCCATCTTAAATTTCTTGAGCATTTTCTTGATGTACTTGGTTTGATATATAAATATTCCTTTATCCTACTGAGATATATGAAGCCCTAAAGAGTATTTCAACTCACCAAGTAGAGACATTTCAAACTCACTTTGCATCTTTGTGGAAATTTTTTTACTTAATCTATCATTATTGCTTCCGAAAATTATATTGTCTACATATACCTCGATAATTGTTAGGTTATCTTGATCCACTTTCACATAGAGATTTTTGTCGGCGCTTCCTTTCTTCAATCCTTGTTGATGTATATATCCATCAAGACGAGCATACCAAGCTCTAGGAGCTTGCTTGAGACCATATAGTGCCTTTTTTAATCTGCAGACATAGTCTTCCTTTTCAAAGAGGAGAAAACCTCCTGGTGGTTCAATGTAAAATTCTTCTTCCAGTTCACCATTTAGAAAGGCTGACTTAACATCCATTTGGTAGACCTTGATTTTTCTTGAGCATGCATAAGTGAGAAAAATTCTGATAGTAATGCAGGAGCATCCAAGCCAAGATTTCATTATTAAATTATGTAATAAGGGGGGTGAGACATTTTAATTATTTTATTAATTAAATTGTTTATTTTTAATAAATTAGGAGAGAAATTATAAATGTGAGGATTTTTGTAAATATTCTTTAATAATTAAAGGATATGAGTGGAATGGATTAGGTAGATAATATAGGGAGTAGGAATTCCACATATGGGACTTTGTTGAGTCCAAAACTAGAATAAATCCAAATTAGATTTTAAGTTGAGATTTGTGTGGTGGAATTTATGGGGAGAAATAAATTCATTATTTATGTATATATAGGAGGGTTTTTTGAGGATGAGAGACAACTGAGAGCAGTGAGAAGTACAGTGAGAGTGAGAGATGGTTTGAAGGGCCGAGAGCCAAGAGGCCGCCAATGTAATATTTGGCCTAAGCGTTTTTCTGTCTTAATATTAGTATTTTTTTTACTCTATGGCTCTCTTTATCTTTATGCATATTTTTGGCAGCATCCATTGTTATGTTTAATGAAGAATTGAGAATTTTCAATGTTGGGTGAAGTAATATTTGTTTAAATGCTAGGATTCTGATTTAACCTAGAATCCCTGCATCATTTGGTATCAAATCTTGTTAAGATGCCTATTTTGAATCTGCAAATTTGTATATATATTGTGTATGCAATTTGTGGATGCAGGAATATGTGCATCAAGGAAAGGTGTGATAGCTAGCGCAAGTAAATTCTCTCTGCGTTAAGCAGTCGATTCAAATTAATTAAGTTTCCTTACGGTGACAAAGGGTGATGTAGGTGTATGAGAGAAGGCGCATTATTGTACGTGATTGTATAAAGGTAATCGCATGCATTTGAATGTAACTGCGTTGTTGGGATATTCTGAACCCAAACCCACTGTAGTAAGTAACACACAACCACAATTGGAGGAGTTGTGAATTTATGTGATATATGAAGCCGTGTGCGGTAGTGAACGTGGAAGAAGTTTGACAGGGTTACAGAACCCAACCTACAATACATACCATACTCTGAATCTGCATGCGGGTGTAAAGACTGCTATGGTGACTCGTGAAGAAGAATTCACATCAGAGTAGGCACCATAGCCAACACTAGAGATTCCTCTCTACGTTAGCCGTGAAGGAGACAAATGGTTTTCTCGCACAATGGTAAAGGTTGTGTAGTTACAATTATGGAGAGCGCATTCAGCAGACAACTGGATTCTGCACTCTTTTGAAAGGTTGTGACTCCACAGCAAGAGAAACCTGCGAAATTCAATGGCACTGTGGTACGAGCTAGCGATTCATGTTTTCAGAGATTGTGAGCATATGAGTGGAGTCAACGCAAGCAGTGAAGACTATGAATGCACAAGCCAACAATCAGATTTGTGAAGGATCTTTGGAGGTAGTCTAACAGAAGTTCGGGTGATCTGATAATCCGATTGTGAAATTAATACTAATGCACAGCAGTGGACCAACAACAAAGTTCGGCTTTGCATTGTTAGTCATCAGTAATTTTTTTGCCTTTGTAGATGACTAAATGTCTATCCTAGATTTCTAGAAACAAAATTCATGAACATTGTGAGTTCTAGAAATCTCACTGCCTTCATTATCCTTAGAGCAATTTTTCAATATTCTACTATTTTGTCATTCCATGGTCAACCTACCACTTCTAAAAAACACCTCATAGGCTTATGCCACTCATCTACATCCTATTTTTCCCACCTATAACCTCATCACTTTGTTTTTGCCTTTCCCATAACTCCATTTACCACCTAGGGTTTCCTACAAGCTTAACTCATGCCCATGATCCCCAAGTCCCTCAAGCATTGATGGTAACTAAACTATCTCTGTAGACTCTTTAGATAATTCAAGTACATTGTATTTTGGATCTTCAATACACCACTTTTTAAATACTCTGTTTTTACACTTGAAGATTCCAAACCAATTTTCAATCAAAGAGAGGTCAAATAATCCCCACTAGGTCAATTAGGGTTTCATGTTTTTCAAGGTCATCATCTCCAAAAAGACTACCATTCAGCTTCAAAAGTCTGCACATAAGGTAATGGGATATCTTGAAACTTTTTCAGAAGTAATAAGAGGCCAACCAGCAGAAGAAATTAGTAAGGTAAGAGGTCTGCTACTCAATGATGCCATCTTGCAACAAGGGAGACAGGAAAACTAGGGTTTTTTAGGGAAATTTTCTTGGTTTCACGACCTCCATGATTAAATCATCGACAAGGATTTTATATTGATGTTCTTACACCTCCTCCTATCCTTAATATACCTTCACAAACATTTCCCATCACTCCTATCCCTCAAATTCATCATTTTTCTAAAAAACCTAGTCTATGGCCACATTTTGACACTTTTTAAGACTAGGCATGTGTTTTGAAATTTTGGACCCCTTCGCCTCACTCAATTCTTGAAATTCCACTTTCCCCTACTCCCTAACATCTATCCCTATCCCCCAAAATTTCCCCAAGAATTTAGACAACCCTTAACCCCTGCATTCCCCTCCCTCTGCAAGGCAGTCCTAAATCCCCTACACCAAGCCCTAATTTCCTCTTCCAACTAAGCTAAGGTTTGATATGAAAATGAGGCACAAGATAAAAGCATTCATTTGATAGATCATGTCATCAAGAATATGTCTATAACAGCTCATAAACATCATGCCTCCATCATTTTCCAAGAATTCATTCCAAGAGACAAGCCATGTGTCATACCCAGGGCTAGTTTTGTTCAAACTGTGTTTCTAACCAAAAAGAGATGAATTTGGAAAAATTGTGAGAATTTTTTTTCCATCACAGGGCCAAGAAGAAAAAACTCCTTCATTTTTAACATAGGTATCATGGTTTGGGATCAATGTCAAAAATACAGGTGTCACGGGAGAAATTCTGCACTTCTTGAGTGACCTTGGGAAAATACGTTTTTCTCATAGCTGGAGTGTCCAAATGAATTTCTTAATAAGTCAAATGAAAAATAGACTTGAATATATTTCCAATGAGCTATCATGAGCTCAATTTGGAATTTAGGAAGTCATCCAAAAGTGGTCTACACCAGCACTTTGCATTTTTGCACCATCATTCAGGAATTTTTGACCAGTATTGGGAAAATCAACCTTTTTCTAGGAAAATCAACTCCAAACAGGAAAACCATTGTAAATTTGGAAATTATACAAGTCAATATTTCCAACGAGCTATCACGGTCCCAATTATGACACTAGGAAGGCCTCCAAATGCCTTTTGCAAAATGGCGTTGCGCACAGACAAACAAGTGCTACGCACAGGCACTACGCACCGGCAGAGTGTGTCTCAAATTACTAAGAAGGGTCAAAATTCAATTTTTCACCTCCAAACCTCCTACAGTCAAATAAATAAGGTGGATAACTCTCTTCCTCACTTTTCAAGCAATATTTTCATAAACAAGGAGGACATTTAAGGCTTAAAATTACCAAACCTTAATCTCAGTAAAGATCAAATATTTAACCCTTCCAAGGAAAAATTCACAAGTTAGAGGTTTTCCTTAGCCTAAAGATACTTAGTGCATATAACCAGCCTCCTAAAACTCTGAATTTGTCCCATACTTATTTCATTTGGCCCTCATTTTCAAAATTTGTCCTTACATCACTCAGTGTCATCCTTTGACCTAGAGGCTCTCAAACAAAGTTTAAAAGACCTTTTCCTCTAAACCAGCTACCATGTCTAAAGAATAATCAATGAGTCAAATACAAGGTTAAAGGAAGAAAAAAGGAGATAAAATCAACAAGCAAGAGGCAGAGCCTAATAAGAAATATCAGGAATAATGATAGCATGGAAGAAAGTAGTGAAAATAAAGCAAAAGCAGAAAAAAGTGAGGCAAATACAAAGCCTAATCAAGAAGATGAACATAGTGAAAATGGTAAAGACAGTAGGGAAAAAACAGAGTCTAAAGAGGAGCAGCAACAGAATGATGATGACAAAGAAGGTTCACATAACAATCATGAGGAAAGAGGACTTGTGCATAACATTGAGCACAATAGTGGTGTGGATAATAACAACATGAAGGATGATGATAAATGAAGAAAAAAAGGAATATAAGGATGAAGGAGTTGAAGGTCAAAAGCAGACCAATGATGAAGCTAAGTTAGAATTTGAAGGTGAAGGCATTAACCAAAGCAATAATGAAGATAATAGTACTAATGAGACAGACCATGATGAGCAAGGGAATAGTCATGACAGTCATGATAGCTGTCATAACTATCATGACACTAATCAACTTCTGAATGACCAAGGAATCCACAGTGACAGTGCAGAAAGTGACAAAGAAGAGGACCTCTATGAAAAACAGAGCCAAAATGAAGCAAGTGGAGAGGATAGTGATCAGTTTGAGAGCCAAGAAGACAGTAAAGCAAGTAAAGTAGGTAATGATAAGTTTGAAGGCCTAAATGAGAAGCAGGTACAAGCAAGACAAAAGTTAGAACTGTCAACTCCAATGAAAGAGATAATAGTGCCAGAAACAAAGAATTCATTGAAAATTAGAGCATTCAAAGAGATTAAAAGACCAAAAAACTTGGATACATAACTCAATATTTTTTATAGGCTTATCTAAACCCTTGAAGGACCTCTCCACCAAGTTTGAGGCAAATTGGACAACTTTTGGTTTTTTCCAAATTTTGACCCCTAGGACCGCAACACCCTAGGCGCTATGCATAAAATTGGTGCATATTCAGCTCTCAAATTTTACATTTTTGGATTTTTTACATCACCAATAGTCTACCCACAAAATTTCAGATCAATTGGAGCATTTTTACCCCTTCAAAAGGTCAAAAAACACCCAAACTTTGACCTTTCTGCCTCCTTTTCAGACCAAGTGTTGTGCATGGAGCAGTGTTGGGAGAATGGATTTTTGGATAGGAAAACGGCACCCAGTAAAAAAAAAAGGCATATCTGGAAATAGGACTCAGCAAGATTTCTAATGAGCCATAACGGAGCAAAATCTGACATTGGAAAGTGGTCCAAAACTTGGCTACAACAGAGCCTATTTTCTGCTGGAGGTGGCACTACGCACCGAGAAGTGTTGGGAGAATTAGTTTTTGAGAAGGTAAATGGGATTAATTCAGCACAACTCAAGTATTTTTGGAAATTAGACTCATCAAGTTTTCCAACGAGCCATCACGGAGCCAAAACCGATGCCGGAAAGGGATCCAAAACTCAGCTACAACAGACCCTATTTTCTGTTGAAAGGGCGCTATGCACAGAGACTGTCTTTTGCCAAAAAGTCAACAAAAGACACTAATTAATGGAAAAATGGTTTTTTAATATTTTCTTAGAAAAATCACTCCAGATTTGGTTGACGATTTATATTTTGATATTTTTCATTTATTAACTTATCTACTATGTGTCTTGGGCCTTGCATGGTCATTAAGCACATTTATGACATTTATGACAAAATTAGGGTTTCTCGAAGCCTCTTATGGTTTCCACCTCCTTATTTTCTCCATAAATAGATCATGTGGCTCTTATGTTTTGGGTTGGATTTTGATGACTTATTCTGAAGCAATACATAGTCTCTTGGAGTTTTGAAAATAAATTTATGTCTTGGAGTTCATGCATGCCCTGCTTTGTTTGTTGATGGAGGAGGATTGTTTGGAGGATCCATAAGCCTAGTTGATGGTGATGTGTTTCTCTTTTGTTCATGTTTTCTAGTTTTTCATTATGTTTCCATATTTATATGTTGCAGTAGGACTGTAAAGAATTTAGACTAAGACATTTTTTCTAATGGCACCTATATTTGTTTGTTCTTCACTGCCTTAATGTTTTCTTTTGCTAGGATATGATTAGAGAAACCATCTTGATCTCTAAGTATTTCCTGAGCTTGCATATTTCTTGAATGGTTTAGATCAGTTAGTGTCAAGCATGATTCATGGCTAGCCCTGCATATTTGTTGCCACTAACAACTTTGTTCTTGGAGTCATCTCTTTAAAGCATCATTACCTAGGTTTACCAAACAAGTTTGTTTCAATCATGCTCTTTGCATTTACTTAGCTGGTTGTTTCAAAGTACCTTCATAGTTGTAATCTTAGATGTTCAAGGTTTTGTCTCCTTATATGGTTATATTTATTTGTGGATCTTAAATGTTTTCTTCTCTTGATGATGAAATCACTGAAAGTTAAATAAGTTTCTTGCCTTTCTGTATTTCATTCAAATGTTTGTCTTGGATGATTTTCTGATTTCAGTCTGAAATCAAATGGATTAGGTTTTTCTTATGCCTTTGATTCTCTTTCTATGCTTATGATCCTTCTAACTCCCTTAGTTTAAAAAAGGTATATAAAGGATTCTAGTCTGCCCTTTATTAGCTTTTTGTTCTCAAGCTTAATGTCCATCTCATGATCCTTCACGACCTCAAAGATCCACCAACCAAGTAAAATTTCCCTGCAAATACTCCCTAATCCATTGATGAACATATTGTGACCTTGTTACACTCTATTGCCCAATGACTTGAAGTTTTCCTTATTTCTATCTAGTCTATCTAAGCATCATACCCAACCAAAAACAATCAACAAACCCAATATTTCATAACTAGCCTAAAATCAACCCTAATCAGCAAACAAGTTCACATATTTGCACCTAATAGAGAGATCCCTCTCTAAATCCAGGAAGGCTAGGTCCTTGGATTCCAAAGCTTGGTTTGATGTTACCCTTATCCATTTGTATCTCAATCAATCTAGAAAATTATGGGGAGCTAACATGTGTATTCTGAGAAATACATTGGAGTCATCGTTGAGTTGAATGGTGGCACATTGGTTGAGCCTCGTTTGCGTCCAACGGAGGCACGATCAATTTGTTAGCAGAGGAGATAAATTAAACGATTGCGTTGAATACATTGATAGAGGTCACGTTGAAACTGGAGATGATACCGTGTATAGCATTAAAGCACCTATGATATCATACACAGGAGCCGAGATTTCCATTTCCACATTGAGTTCGAGGGTTAGGAGGCTGGAAATGTCACATAGAACATCAAAGAACCATTATTAAAGTCGTGATGCATATACAGCATCAAACACCGATTGTTAAAGTTTGGAAATGCCGCATATGGCATCGAACGTCAATCGTTGAGGGACCGATTGTGGTATTGTGGTTCACAGTATTGAAGTTGACTGTGTAAGGTCGTGCTACCATACGTAGCATTGAACAAAATAGTTAGAGTTGTAACGTTACCCACAGCATTGGGTTACGATTTTGTGTTGATCCATATGGAATGGAAATGTGACTGTTGGCGGTTTTGTGTGCAGTTTTTACCCAACTTTGCAGGCGGTTCGAGCGTCCAAGGGACACGGTAATACAAGTATGCTGCCATGTGATTCAAGGATAAAACAATGCTTCGAGTGTTTGCATGGCGTTGGGCTATGAATGTTGTAAAGCATCGAAAATACATAAAGTATAATTCAAATTGGTATGACTAGTTTTCCGAGACCAATGGGAGGTAAGGATATCAATATGTTAAAATTTTTTGTTAGTTTGAATTGGGATGGCTGGAAACTTCAGATTAAAAAACGAGTTGAGTTTTTAAATTGTGGCTCTAATTCGTTATATGATTGTAATGCTCTATTGTGGACGCAAATGAACAAAACAATTGAGAGATGATAGGAGATATGTATGCTCTATTTTTAAGTGGGCGCTTCGATCCGATACCTTTGACAGATTTTTGATGCTTAAAAAACAATGCAGCATTTTCTTCCAGATTAATGATTTGTATGAAGAGCGAAAAAAAAATGAACTGGAGTGGCGCAGCTGAATTATGAAGGGAAAAGGTATGACTGAGCATGTTATGTATTGAAATTTTGGGGTTTTCTTAATTGAACTTATAAATAAGTATTTTGCAAAGATGATTTATGTCAACATGCTGCAAATGCGAAAGTATAAATGAAGGGGAAAATGTGCTAATCCTGGATGATATGAAGGAAAACATGCATGTTTATATGAGGAGGTTTATTATGCATAATGTGGATTCTTCATAGTTTTGGTTAATTCATTTTGGACCAATTAAAACAAAGCTTGTAGTTTGGAAAAGAAGAATTCTTTTGATTGGTGATTGAAAACATAATTGCTTGATGTTGTAAGAGCTTTGTTTTACCATTATCTGGCGGTATCTAAGAGGTGTTATTCAGAATGAAGGTGATTTACGAGTTGTACATTATTCATCGAAGAGGTTAAAAACATGTTCTTTTTACATAATTGAAGAGATCGTTGAGATTCAACAAGATGATGAGCTTAGTGAAAAGAGTCGTCTTCACTAAGTGGGCCCACGGGCTATTTTTGGCGCAAAGTCTATTTTTTGACTATGTCTATTTTTAGACATGTCGATCATATTCTATGAGTTGCAGGATGCTATTTTTGGATGGTTGTTCAAGTTGGAAAAATAGATGGACTTATATTTTTAGACATATTAGGCGGAATCTATTTTTAGATTGCCAGTCTAAAAATAGATATGTCGAATATTATTAGCTCTTAATAATATTTGGACTCTAAACATTATCTTATTCTCTTGGAGCACTTCAGTTAAGTGCACAGATGTGGCACAGCAGCTGACAGAAGGAATTATGCTATTCCTGAGGGTTTATTGGAGCTAATGCATGAGGACTTCAATTAGAATTCATGTGACAGAGTTTGGTGGAGTTATAGAAGTAGTTGGTGGAGTTGTATTTAGTTTAACTTAGTTAGACTCAGTTGAGCTAGTTGTATTTAGTCTAACTATTTGATACACTAGTGAGAGTGGTGTGAATTAATTAGTTAATTAATTCACTAAATAATAACTCATTAATCAACTGAAGAATACATCATTTAACTACAGTGCATGGCAGTTTCAGTGGAGACCAGTGGAGAGATAGGTGAAAGAGCAAGTGTGACTATCAGTTGTGACTATAGTGATGCATTGATTGCATCCAACACTCAGTGGAGATGGAAATGAGGATTGCGTGAGCAAGGCTGGCTGAATTCGAGTTCATTCAGAGCCATTCTTCAGCAGGGATTGTGCAGTAGAGGCAGGCTAGCAGGTGGCAGAGATCGGTGCATGGATTTGCAAGATCGGGCATGATTAATGTGTAGCGATTGTATTGTATTGAGAGCTTGATATGATCATCTTTGTATGAGGATTGTTACATGATCTCTATGACATATATTATATACAGATAGTTGGTATTTTTAGCTTCAGGCTTTTCTGTTAAACAATTGTGTTAATGTGTGTGAATTTTTATTGTTTCATGTGTGCATTGCAATTGATTTAATTTCCACATGTGATGATCAATGGTGGAATAGATTCTATATTGTGCATGAAGTTAAAATAGTGTGTGATCAGGAGAATCTTGGATATATAACACATAATTTATATAAATTCTACATGGTATCAGAGGGATATTGATCATTGGAGCAGATTTCAATTATTGAAGCGGTTGAGTTTTGTGCTAGTGGAATTCGAATTTGCTACAGTGTTTTCTTGGTGTCGAAGTTGAGCATTCATTGAAATGTCTTTCAACGGATTGCGATTGGAGTATGCCCTTGATGACAACTTGAATTATATTGCATGGAAGGATAATATGGAGGTGTTGTTGGATGATAATAGGTTGAAGGAGTTCATAGATGTTGAAACTCCAAAACCTGCTTCTAGCGATGCAGCCGCACTTGACGCATGGCAAAAGAAGACAGCAAAATTTCAAAGGATTCTGTTGGAAGGTGTGAAGGATCACATAGTGTCTAGCCTTCACAGTAAATCTTCTCCATTCTTAATGTGGAAAGCTTTGACAGAATTTTTCCAAAGCAGAAGCAACCAAAGGAAGTTGTCACTTAAAGACAAGCTCAGAAAAATAAAAATGGAGAAAGGCGACAGTATACCAAAATACCTCACGAAGTTTGTCCACTACAAGGATGAGCTGGGAAGTGTGGGGGTTATTGTTGATGAAGAAGACTTGGTGAGCTTGGCTCTCCTTGGGCTTCTGAAGAGTTGGCATAGCTACGAGGACTCTGTCATTGGTCGGGAGAAACTGCCAAGATGGGAGCGACTTTGGTTGGATCTTGTGCAGGAGGAGATAAGGCGGGGTACCAAGGATGGATCTTCATTGAAGAATGAAGATGAAGAAAATTGCGCTTTGTCTGCCAAAGCAAGGAAAGGGAAGGGAAAGAAAAATCCTTCTCAATCCAGTGTGAAAGGTAAGAAGCATGACTTGTCCAAGTTGAAGTGCTTTCACTGTCACCAACACAGACATTATGCCACTAATTGTCCAATGAAGAAGAAAAATAAGCAGGCTGCTGGATCTACAGCTGGAGAGGCCTTAGCCTTGCAGTTTGAGCTGGATTTTTCGTTGATCGCATGCTTGGTTTCAAGTGTGATGGGATCAGCTTGGTTTCTTGACGGTGGTGCATCTTTCCATATGACCGAAGACAAAGATTTGTTTAGTGATCTAGATGAGAAGGATCTTGGAGTGCACATAGAGATGGGTGATGATGGTAGATACAGTGCGACTGGTATCAGGACCATTTCCTTTAAGAGGGAGTCTATTAAACCTTTCATATTGAAGGATGTCATGCATGTTCCAGGATTGAAGAATAATCTGATCTCTGTGGCGATGTTGGAAGACAAGGGCTACGATGTTTTTTTTAGCAAGGGAAAGGATTTCCTGCGCAGTAAAACAACTGGTGAAACCCGGAGGATAGGGATTAAAGTTAATAATCTTTATCAATTGCAGGTATATGGTTGTGCAGAAATGGCAGGCAAAGCAGAAGGAGTGGTGAGCCAAGATGAGGGCGAATTGTGGCACAGGAGATTGGGCCATCTTCACCATGGCGCTTTGAAAATTTTGCAGCAGATTTCTACCAGGCTTCCCAAGGGTACACTTGCGCAGTCAGATCAGTGCAAGGGATGTACTTTGGGAAAATTCATGAAGACCACCTTTCATGAGAAGGATAGTCGTGCCACAACGATCCTTGAGAGAATTCACACAGACGTGTGTGGACCTTTCTCAGTTGCTTCAACAGCAAAGCACAGGTATTATGTGATATTTGTTGATGAATTTTCTCATAAGTGTTGGATCTTCTTCATGTAGAAGAAGAGCGAGACATACTCGAAGTTCTGTGAGTTCAAGGGGCTAGTTGAGAAAGAGTCGGGGAAGCAGATGAAAGCTCTAAGGAGCTATAATGGTGGTGAATACATCTCTGGTGAATTCAAATACTTTTGCAGCGCAGAAGGAATTCGAAGAGAAGTCATAGTGCCTCATAACGCACAGCAGAATGGGGTCACAGAGAGAAAGAATAGAACCATCGTGGGTGTTGCACGGGTGATGCTGCATGATCAAGGCCTTCCCATACACTTGTGGGCTGAAGCATGCAACACTGCGGTTTATGTGAAAAATTGTTGTCCTCATAGAGTACTTGGAATGAGTACATCCGAAGAGGCATTTTCTGGTAAGAAGCTTGATATTTCTCATTTGAAGATTTTTGGCTCACCTGTTTACATTCATGTGACGAAGGATGCCAGGAAGAATCTAGAGTCAACAGCATAGGTTGGTATATTTGTGGGGTACACAAAAACACCCCACAATTATTGTGTGTATTTTCCAGACAGTCGAATGATTGTTTTGCAACAGGATATCAAATTTCATGAGGAGAAAGCCATGAAGTTGTCACTTGAGAGGGAGCTACACTTGCATGCAGATGAGGAGCTAATTGTTCCTAAAGATGAGCCTCAAGATGTGGATCAGCCACAAGAGGAGGTTCATGGAGTGGAAGAAACCACTCATGCAGCACAAAACATCAGAGGGCGGAAACACACTACAGAAGCTGAGCGACTGAATCTTGATGCAGCGCAGAATGTAGGAGCACCTACATCACAGCGCAGACAGAGATAGTCACCTGACCGATTTACTGGATGCATGGCTCTGATGAGAAAGTGTATCGTGACAGAACCATCCTCTTTCGAGGAAGTTGTGAAGGATCCTGCATGGGTAGATGCCATGGTGGAAGAGTATGATTCGATTGTCAGAAACAGTGCATGGGAGATTGTCCCAAGGCTGGAAGGGAAATCAGTGGTAGGTTTGAGATGGATCTACAAAGTGAAGCAAGTTGCTGACGGGAGCATCGAGAAGTACAAGGCAATATTTGTTGCCCGGGGCTTCTCACAGATCGAGGGGATTGACTATGAAGAAACCTTTGCACCTATCGCAAGGTATTCTTCCATACGGACCATCCTTGCTCTCTCAGCGCAGATGGGTTGGCACATTCATCAGATGGATGTGAAGACTGTGTTCCTCAATGGAGTCATTGAGGAGGAGGTGTAAATAGAGCAGCCTGAAGGATTTGAAATCTTCAGCAGTGAATCGCATGTGTGTAGGCTCAAAAGAGCGATGTATGGGCTGAAACAAGCACCTCATGCTTGGTACACACGGATAGACAGTTATTTCACCAGACTTGGATTCACCAAGAGTGAGGCAGATCCGAACCTATACCAAATTGTGGTGGAGGGTAAGTTGCTAAACATTGTACTTTATGTAGATGATTTAATACTAATAGGTGATGAACTGTTGATACACTCATGCAAGGTAGGTCTCGCAAATGAGTTTGAGATGAAGGACTTGGGCCTCCTTCATTATTTCTTGGGATTGGAAATTTGGCAGCGAAAGGGTGGACTATTTGTGTCTCAAGGCAAGTATGTTGGGGAGATACTGGAGAAGTTTCACATGCAAGGCTACAAGCCTATCGACACTCCTCTTCCTGGTGATTAGAGGAAAGAGGATGATACATCAGCAAAGGTAGTGGATGCCACTGTTTATCGACAGATGGTTGGTTTGCTCATGTATTTGGTCAATACACGACCGGACATATGCTATGTTGTTAACCAGCTTTCACAAGCTATGGTTAAGCCTACCAAGCTCTTTTGGAAGGTAGAAAGCATGTCTTGAGGTATCTCAGGGGCACATCGGGATATGGATTGTGGTACAGACAGTCGGATGAGTTGAAGCTACATGGCTTCACGGATGCAGATTGGGCAAGGAGCCCAACGGATAGAAAGAGCACATCTGGGGGGATATTCAGTATCGGGTCTACAGTAGTTTCTTGGTACAGCAGGAAACAGAGACCTGTGGCACTCAGTTCAGCGGAGGCCGAGTACATGGCAGCAAGTTTGGCTGCATGCGAGGCTATATGGATGAGGAAGATCCTGGTCGAGTTGTTCGGTTCACACTTAGATCCTACTGTGATATATTGTGATAATCAGAGTTGCATTAAACTCTCGGTAAATCCAGTATTTCATGATAGGTCTAAATATATTGACATCTAGTACCATCATATTGGATATTGTGTGCAGTGGAAGATCATGTTTCTTTCTTACATTCCTATGGAGGATCAAGATGCAGATATTCTGACAAAGGTGCTCACCAGGAGCAAATTCGAATACCATAGAGATAGGATCGGGGTGGCAGATAATCCCTATCTTGTTGACAGGGAGTGTTGAGATTCAACAAGATGATGAGCTTAGTTAAAAGAGTCGCCTTCACTAAGTGGGCCCGCAAGCTATTTTTGGTGCAAAGTATATTTTTTGACTATGTCTATTTTTAGACATGTCGATCATATTCTATGAGTTGCAGGATGCTATTTGTGGATGGTTGGTCAAGTTGGAAAAATAGATGGACTTCTATTTTTAGACATATTGGGCAGAATCTATTTTTAGATTTCCAGTCTAAAAATAGATATGTCGAATATTATTAGCTCTTAATAATATTTGGACTCTAAATAGTATCTTATTCTCTTGGAGCACTTCAATTAAGTGCACAGATGTGGCACAGCAGCTGACAGAAGGAATTATGCTATTCCTGAGGGTTTATTGGAGCTAATGCATGAGGACTTCAATTAGAACACATGTGACAGAGTTTGGTGGAGTTATAGAAGTAGTTGGTGGAGTTGTATTTAGTTTAACTCAGTTAGACTCAGTTGAGCTAGTTGTATTTATTCTAACTGATTGATACACTAGTGAGAGTGGTGTGAATTAATTAGTTAATTAATTCACTAAATAAATATCTTTAAGGTCTTTTAATATTCTTAATTGTATTACACATATTATTATAATTTATTTGTCTTTTATGTATTTACTTACATTTATTTATTATTAGTGGCCTTAAATTATTATTGTTAGGTCAGCGGGATTACATTGTGGCCCACTAGGATTACATTATGGCCCCATGGACTCCTATATATAGAAAGGAGGTTTTGTAAATTGAATCATCCAAAAAATTTTCATTTATGTAATGTATTGGAGGTTCCCCCTCGAAATGGCTTATTTCTAAGGCCGTTAATCTCTTTTTATTCTAATATTTTTGATGATTTCACAACATTTGGTATCGAGCTTTGGATTACGAGGTTTACTTTACTCAAACAGGTCATCGTGGAATTTTCGCTATAACTTTTTTTCTACGAATTTTCTGAAGCTGAAATTTTTAGGGTGCGAAGCCGAAAGCCTGAGGAAGATTATATAAAAATGTCAGATCTTGGTTCGCAATATTTTTGGAGATATGATCTGTGGAAGGTAGTACTTTTTCAGGCTCCTGAATTTCATCTCAAAGATGGGATCATGTGAAAATTTCAATAACTCTCTCTCTGGGCATCGGATTGGAGTGACGGTAAAATTGGTAGCAAGCACACAGACTGTAGTTTTTTGGCTATCAATTTCAGAGACAAAGGACGAAACAGTGACACGTGGCAAGTAGTACAAGTTCGCTCTACCGAACCAGTCCATAATTAGGTCATTGTGGGAGATTGGACACAACTTTGTCTTGGAGAATCCAAATCAGGTCAGAACTATGGCATTCGAAAGATAATTCAGAGGGCTACATCGGTACCAAAATTCAGATATTGAAGTGTTGCAATCACAGAGATAATCCAATTTCAATATCGAGCTCCTCAAAAGCAAGAAAAAGGTGTGTATTTTTTTTCCGAATTGCATAAGTCTTGTTTGAAGAATCAATTTGAATTGATTCCAAGGGCATATTGTAGAATGAATACTGATGCTGGGTTCTAAGATACATAAAATAATTCAACGCCCATTAAGCCTTGAGAGGGTCTACACGACTCATGAAGATGAAGAAATTGCAACATGATCTCAAATTACAAGAGGCAAATTATAGTTTCCTCCTACACAAAGAAACAACAAAAAATGAAATGGAAGGTTTTAGAAAGGCATGGAAGAAGAAGGTGGTTTAAGAAAGGCATGAAGAGTAGCATGGAAGCTAAGATGGATGACATGAAAGAAAACATGGAAAACAACATGAAAAACATGAAGAATGATCTAAAAGCAGACATTGAAGGTTTGACCAGGTTGATACAAGAAATGTTTCCTAATGGTGAAAAGATAGTAGAAGAACCTCATGATGAGAACAAAATAAATGTTAATCGCGATTTCATAAACTCTAATGTTGGCGGGAAGAACCACCATATTCCAAAAATGGATATGAGGAATTTTGATGGAAAGGATCCTGTAACATGGATACTACAGATGGAGCAATATTTTGATCTCCATAATGTGCAAAACACACAAAAGGTACGCATTGCAACTTTACATTTAGAACAAAATACATTTGTATAGTATCGATGGCTTTGCTCCCGTAAAAAAATTGTCACTTGGTCAATTTTTATGGAGGAAATGATAGCACATTATGAGGATACAAAGAGCAACACCTTCTTTAGCCAATTGATAAATCTCAAACAAAAGGGTTTAATGGGGGAGCACATTGAGGACTTCCAAAAATTGAATATAAGGGTAAGTGATATTCCAGAGGAACACAGGATTGATCTCTTCATAGGTACTTTAAAGGATAACATCCAACATGAAGTTCGCGTTTTGGAACCTGATTCATTGGAGAAGGCATTCAGGTTGGAAAGAAAAATTGAATGTAAAATTATGGCAGCAAGGAAGCCTACCACTCACTTCTATAAAGAAGGAAGTGTTGCTACGCCTAGATTTCCACAACCTACAAGGTTGACACCACAACAATTGGAAGAAAAAAGAGAAAAAGGGCTTTGCTACAGTTGTGATAGCAAATACACTAAAGGTCATAAGTGTCTTGAGAAGAAATTATTTTACATAGATTGTGAAGAGGAAGAAGAAAATGAACAAGAAGAGGATATACACCAGGAACCAGCCCTAGAAGAGGAAGAAATGAATCCAACTATATCGTGTAATGCACTGGCAGGAATTACCACTCCTCAAACTCTCAAGATAGAAGGACAGATCAAGAAGAAAAAGGTAATAGTGTTGATTGATTCAGGTAGCACCCATAATTTTATTCATTGTAAGGTAGCCAAGGAATTAAATTGTTTCCTATACCCAGCACCAGAATGTCAAGTGATGGGTGCAAATGGAGGAACTATAAATTGCTCTGGAAAATGCAATAACATCAAGCTAACCATGGGGGAATATGTGTTGACTAGTCCAATGCTTTCCATTCCTATGGGAGGTGCTGATGTTGTACTAGGAGTACAATGGTTACAATCTTTGGGGACGGTTGCTTTTAATTTTCAAGAACTTTTCTTGAAATTTTTTTCAGAAGGAAAGGAAGTCGAATTACAAGGTATTGAAGGGAATCCGGGAAGGATAATAAGCTCTAATGTCATGACAAAGCTTCTAAAGAAAGAACAACGAGGCGTAATTGCACAATTATGCTCACTAGAAGTTTCGACATCAAAATCATGTATTTCTGCAGATCTCCAACAAGTCTTGGACAATCATTCCAAGGTGTTTGAAACTCCCAAAGGACTCCCACCTATTCGTGATCATGATCATGCTATTCATTTGATTCCAGGAAGCGTTCCTCCAAACATCAGGCCTTATAGATATCCTTACTTCCAAAAGAGTGAAATTTAACGTATGATTGCAGAAATGTTAGAGGAGGGTATAATTCAACCTAGTCAAAGTTCTTTCTCTGCTCCTGTAGTATTGGTACACAAGAAGGATGGATCATGGCGAATGTGTCCAGATTATAGGGAGCTCAATAAGCTCACCATTAAAGACAAATTTCCCATTCATGTGATTGATGAATTATTGGATGAATTACATGGAACAATTTATTTTACCAAGTTGGATCTTCGTTCAGGATATCATCAAATTAGAATGAAGACTGAAGATATTCCAAAAACAACATTTTGAACTCATGAGGGTCATTATGAATTTTTGGTCATGCCTTTTTCCTTACCAATGCACCTTCTACATTTCAAGGGTTGATGAATTCCATTTTCAAACCCTTCCTTAGAAAATTTGTGCTAGTATTTTTTGATGATATACTAATCTATAGCAGGTCTTGGAAGGATCATATTGAACATGTTGACAGGGTGCTCAAACTATTGCAGGAGAAACAATTATATGCAAAAACATCCAAATGTTTCTTTGGAGTACAAGAGGTGGAATATCTGGGTCATATTGTATCTCACGAGGGTGTTAAAATAGACCCTAACAAAATTAAAGCCATTAAGGAATGGAAAGTCCCCACAACCATAAAGCAGTTGCGAGGATTTCTCGGGTTAACAGGGTATTATCGCAAGTTTGTTAAGAATTATGGGAGAATAGCAGCACCTCTAACAACATTATTGAAGAAGATGCATTTTCATGGACTCCTGAAGCAACTAAGGCCTTTGAACATCTTAAAGAGGAAATGTGCCTAGCATTGGTCTTAGCTACGCCAGACTTCACAAAAACCTTTATTGTGGAATGTGATGCCTCAGGAAATGGAATTGGTGTTGTTTTAATGCAAGAAGGAAGACCCATTGCTTTTGAAAGTCATCCAATCAAAGGAAAGTATTTACAGAAACCTGTTTATGAGAAGGAAATGTTAGCAATACTGCATGCACTAAAGAAATGGTGAACTTACCTAATGGGAAGACACTTCAAGGTAAAAACTGATCATGATAGTCTTAAACACTTTTTGGAACAAAGACTATCGTTAGAAGAGCAGCAAAAATGGGTCACAAAGATGTTGGGTTATGACTTTGAAATAATCTACAAAAAAGGAAAGCTTAATGTTGTTGCAGATGCACTCTCGAGAAAGAATGAAGAGGTGGAAGCATTGCTTTGTGCCATTTCTATTATCCAACCAGATTGGATAACTGAAGCAAGAGATGAATGGAAGAAGGACAAAGATGTATGGATACTCATTCAAAAGTTGCGGCAAGATCCTAGTACATCTGATACATTTAGTTGGAAAAATGATTCCTTATGGTACAAAGATCGCTTATATCTTTGTAAGAATTCCCAACTAAAACAAAAGATTCTTATGGAATTGCACACTTCTCCTTTAGGAGGACACTCAGGATTTTTAAAAACTTACCATAGGGTGAAGAAAGAATTTTTTTTTGGGATGGCCTTAAATCTGATATTCAAAAGTTTGTGGCGGAATGTTTGGTTTGCCAGCAGAATAAAGTGGAAACAATTAAGACCCCGGGACTTCTACAACCTTTATCCATTCCAAGTCAACGTTGGGAGGAGATTTCAATGGATTTTATCACGGGTTTACCTAAGTCCGAAGGAAAGAGTGTCATCATGGTGGTAGTTGATAGACTTACCAAGTATGCACACTTTTGTGCATTATCTCATCCATTTAAAGCAAGTACGATTGCTACTACATTTATGGACAGAATTCAAAAGCTACATGGAAGCCCAAGGGTTATTGTGAGCGACAGAGATCCCATTTTTACTGGAAATTTTTGGACAAAGTTATTTTCTTGTTTGGGTACTCAATTAGCTCATAGCTCATCTTATCATCCTCAATCTGATGGTCAAACTGAGATAGTAAATAAATGTTTGGAAGGAATTCTTCGTTGTTTTGTATCTGATAAACAAACACAATGGGTCAAGTGGTTACCTCTCGCTGAATGGTGGTATAACACTTCCTTCCATACTGCAGCAAAAATGACCCCATTTATGGCACTTTATGGATATCATCCACCATCCATCACATCATCTTTAAGGGAAAATTCCAAGGTTCAAGCAGTGGAAGATCACATCGAGCATCAGCAAGAAGTTCTCCAACTCTTAAAGGATAACCTGAATTTGGCACAAAATCGAATGAAACAACAGGCAGATCAACATCGCAGCGAGAGAAGTTTTGATGTAGGAGATTGGGAATTTTTACGGCTACAACCATACAAACAAATGTCCCTCAAGCAAGCAAAGAAGGATAATAAATTATCGCCAAAGTACTATGGTCCTTACAAGGTGTTGCAAAAGATTGGTACTATGGCATACAAATTGGAGCTTCCTGCTTCTTCGCGAGTACATCCAATTTTCCATGTTTCATGCTTAAAGAAGGTTATTGGTGAAAATCTTCTAGTTCAAACAATATTACCAGAACTTGATGAGGAAGGAAAAATCATATTGGAACCTGAAGCGGTCACGGAAACAAGAACTCGACAACTACGGAATCGATCAATTTCAGAGTATCTCATCAAGTGGAAGAACTTACCCACCGAAGATTCTACATGGGAGGATGAGAATTTTATACAGAAGCACCCAGAGCTACTCAAGTGTTGAGGACAACACTTTTTTGAAGGAGAGGGGCATGTTAGGTTCCTATATTACTAGTATAGTCCCTTATTGTTGTTAGTGTAACCCCCTTATTGTTATTATTGTACCCTTGTAACCCCCATTTTATTATTATTGTGCCCTTAAATTATTATTGTTAGGTCGGCTAGGATTACATTGTGGCCACTAGGATTACATTATGGCCCCATGGACTCCTATATATAGAAAGGAGGTTTTGTAAATTGTATCATCCAAGAATTGTTCATTTATGTAATGTATTGGAGGTTGCCCCCTCGAAGTGGCTCATTTCTAAGGCGTTGATATCTCTTTTCTTCTCTTTTTGGAGCTGGTTACACAACATAATAACTCATTAATCAACTAAATAATACATCAGTTAACTACAGTGCATGGAAGTTTCAGTGGAGACCAGTGGAGAGATAGGTGAAAGAGCAAGTGTGACTATCATTTGTGACTATACTGGTGCATGATTTTACACCACACATTGATGGAGATTCCAATGAGGATTGCGCAGTGCAAGCCAGGTGGATTCGAACTCATTCAGAGTCCATATTCAGTAGGGATTGTGTAGTAGAGGCAGGCTAGCAGGTGGTAGAGATCAGTGCATGGATTTGCAAGATCGGGCCTGATTAGTGTGTAGCGATTGTATTGTACTAAGAGCTTGATGTGATCAGCTTTGTATGAGGATTGTTACATGATCTCTATGACATATATTATATACAGATAGTTGGGGTTTTTAGCTTCAGGCTTTCCCGTTAAACAATTGTGTTAATGTGTGTGAATTTTTATTATTTCATGTGTGCATTTCAATTGATTTAATTTCCGCAGGTGATGATCAATGGTGGAATAGATTATGTATTGTGCATGAAGTTAAAATAGTGTGTGATCAGGAGAATCTTGGATATATAACACATAAGTTATATAATTTCTACAAAGATGTGAATTGATTTTCATGATGCATAAAAGTGCAGGGAAATGTTTGCATTAAGATGACGAGTTTGTGAGCATGCATGTATTGATAGTGAAAAAGATGGCACAGAAGAGTGGAAACCAGAGGGTTGAGACTGCAGAGAGAAAAAAAAATTTTAATAACCTTAACAGGAGCATGAGGTATGATAATTCAGGAAGGTATTTTTGAACATTGAAGATTGAATGGTTTATTTATTTTCACCTTAAAATAAATCTTGGAAAACCTGAATTGCAATTCGACTAAAGACTTCAGTATCATGTGAAATGATAAGGCAAACTGATGATTTTTCATAAGAATGAAGTATGAAAGAGAGTGAATATTTTAAATCCTAAAATGTATTAGGGGTGTATGCTTATTGAAGAATTGTATAACTTCAATTAAGTCAAAATATCCACTATCATTGTTATTAGGACAAATCTTAAAGTGAAAACAGGTGTTAGAGTCAAATGAAAGTTTGGATAGTTTGAGTTGAGATTGAGTATTTTCATCCAAGATGAAAAAATGGTCAAAGAGTCATAAACTAAGTCAATAATCTGAATGTAATGGGGTGCATAATCGGCAAAGCTCGACACCCAAATAATTGGTTATTGTAACACATGTGTTACTAAAGTGTTGTTTGTAGAAAATTGCAGCAAGAGGGTTGCCAGAGATTAGTTCCAAGACAGACAACCAAGAGAAGTCAAGCGCAGGAAGAGAACTTGCATTTTTATGAATCGCAAGTGTGAAGGATTTTTGAGAAGTGGATTAAATGAAGTCCACACTTGAACAGATGCAACTCACAAAGGAGGGGAAGGTGACTGTTGATAGTCATTTCCGAAGATCTAATGAATACCACAACAGAAGGAAGAAGAAATAAAATGCCAAGGTAAGTGGCATATGTGAACAGTTGACAGATGAAGAGTACGAGTGGGAGAAGGCTAAGATAAAAATTCACCTTGAATTGTTAATGGAGTTGTTGCAGGAAAATATGAAAAACCAGACACATGGTTGGACCATGAGAAAGAAGGTGAAGTGGCAGAAGCTACACGCAAAGAGGGAAAAGCAGGTAAACATATAGTTGATGGAAGAGCTTAGGAATCTCGAGAAGACGTTGAGTTGTGAAGAACTCAGAGAGGCTAAGTTAAAAATGGATGTTTCCATTTGTGGCCCGGAACACGGTGCACTTCTGGGTGAAGAGATCAGTGAGGAAGATCCCATGAACTATTGGGATAGTTCAAAAGCATCTGAAGATGTGTTGGCAAGAGAAACAGATGAGGCCATGAAGCCTTACATTTTTTATCACAGTTTATGTATGTTTGCAAGATGTGTGAAAGATGGTGAGCAGTCTGATGGAACTGTCACAAAGGAGAATGAAACTTTTGAGGTAAAATATGGTAGAGAATTCCTTTCAGAGAAGGAAAGCATTGATTGGTTACAATAGGAAGAAATCATAAATGAATTTTTGGTTGGGGTAAAACAACAAGTTGAAGCTGTTATGGAACAGAAGCATACTGAAGATGGCGAGGATATATTCCAAGGAGTTAAACAAATGTATTTGTTTAATGAATTTGCTGGCGAAATTTTGCAGTGTGATGAAACAGAAAATAGGATAACTCATGAGGACTTCCAGAGAAAAGATGAAACTGTATTGAGTGAGGCTGAAAGTTTCTAAGAAAAATATGATGATGACTATCTTTCAGCTGAAGATCAAATTGAATTGTTGCACCAAAATGAGTTCATAAATTCCTTGTTTTATGAAAGAAATTTTTTCGGTGGAGGTGAGACTGTTGTTTCTTATGATGAAGAATTTATTATTGATAATGACAATGAGAAATTGATTTTCTTAAAAGGCCAAAGGTAAAATGATGGAAAAATAACTAAAACTATTGCAGAGATAGAAGATCAGAATTCTATTCTGATGAAGAATGAGGAGATAGTATCAATAGGAAAATTGACTCTTGACAAAGATGAAGATAGTGAAGAATGTATAAATATTTTTTCAAATGAAATAATAGATTTCTGGTAGGAATTGAGTATTCTGGAGAAGAGGCTAGAAAAACAGAGGATAAGTGTTCAAGTTGCAAAGTCAGAGCTGAATGAGAATGAAAATTTTCATTATTATGAACTAGAGCAAAGAGACATCCTTGAAACAGATGATGTGGAGGAAAGACTAACTGATAGTCTTGAGAATTTTTTGAAGAAATTGAATCAGCATACTAATGTGTTGATAAAGGAGAAAATGTCAGAGCAGCAAATCGAAATGTTTCCAGAAGAAAAAGAGACCAAGAGGTCTTATCTTTTTAAAACTAGCATTTTTTTGGTGAATGCGGGTACAGAGCCAGATGAGAAATTTGTTGCTATAAAAGCAATAAAATACTATAGTAGTAATCAAGAAGGAGTTCTTGATTATTTTATATTGTAGAAAGTTGGGTATTCAGCTCAATTGGAGACGATAGAGTTCGACAAAGAGGAATTACTCTGAGGAATTGGCGAAAGAAAGTGTTGGAGAAGCTGATGGAATCCAATCAACAAAGTGAATGATGAGTTACCAAATCGAGTTGATACTTCGAAGGACCAGCAGCAGAACAGAGTATGGAATCCTGGAGGGAGCAAGTCATCAGGACTTGTGGTTGTCGCAATATTACAGAAAAGCTACGGACCTCATAGACAGGAGTCTATGGAAACTTCTCTACATGGGGAGTCTGATGCAGGAGCATCCAAGCCAAAATTTCATTATTAAATTATGTAATAAGGGGGGTGAGACATTTTAATAATTTTATTAATTAAATTGTTTATTTTTAATAAATTAGGAGAGAAATTATAAATGTGAGGATTTTTGTAAATATTATTTAATAATTAAAGGATATGAGTGGAATGGATTAGGTAGATAATATAGGGAGTAGGAATTCCACATACGGGACTTTGTTGAGTCCAAAACTAGAATAAATCCAAATTAGATTTTAAGTTGAGATTTTTGTGGAGGAATTTATGGGGAGAAATAAATTCATTGTTTATGTATATATAGGAGGGTTTTGTGAGGATGAGAGACAACTGAGAGCAGTGAGAAGTACAGTGAGAGTGAGAGATGGTTTGAAGGGCCGAGAGCCAAGAGGCCGTCAATGCAATATTTGGCCTAAACTTTTTTCTGTCTTAATATTAGTATTTTTTTTACTGTATGGATCTCTTTCTCCTTATGCATATTTTGGGCAGCATCCATTGGTATGTTTAATGAAGAATTGAGAATTTTTAATGTTGGGTGAAGTAATCTGTGTTTATATGCTAGCATTATGATTTAACCCAGAATCCCTGCATCAGATAGCTTCCATTCTGGCAATGGGAGCAAATTTTTCTTCAAAATAATTTCCTTCAACTTGTGCATATCCTTTGCAGACTAATCTTGTCTTATTCTTGGTAACATGTACATCCAAAATAAATTTGTTTCTAAAGACACATTTAGACCCAATAACATTTTTATCCTTTGGTCGTGGAACCAATTCCCAAGTATTGTTCTTCTCAATTTGATCCAGTTCTTCATTCATAGCTGCTACCCAGTGTTCATCTTGACTAGCTTCCTCAAAATTTCTAGGCTAAAAAGTTGCTAAAAAAGCAACGTGGGCTTGTTGTGATGAACGAAGTTGTCTGCTTCTTTTGGTTCCAATTCCTTCATTTATGTTGTCGATGATTTGATTTGATGGATGATTCTTTTGACACCATTATTTTAAAGTTTTTGGAGAATTTTCTTCTACATCCTGCTGATCATTTCTTATTTCCTCTTGGTTTATTGTTGTTTCCTTATTTGATTGGTCTTGTTCTAAGATTCTTCTTCATCCTTCACAGATTCTCCCTCAGATCCCTCATATTTTCTTGAAGGGAAAATCTCATCATCATCCTGTGTAACACAATATTCATCAAAAGTAACATTTATGCTTTCCACTATTTGTTTTCACCTCAGATTTTAGCATCTATAAGCATTCATTTTGTGTGAATAACCAACTAAAATACCTTCATCGACACGGCAATCGAAATTGCTCAATTTTTTATCTTCTCTTTTGATGTAGCATTTGCTTCCAAATATTTTGAAATATTTGACATTAGTATGCCTTCCTTTCCATAATTCGTATGGAGTCATGTTACAAATGTTCCTTAGCAAACCTTTGTTTATAATGAATATTGTTGTATCAATTGCTTGAACCCAGAATTTATCATCTAATTTTGAGTCATTTAACATTGTTCTGGCCATTTCTTGTACGGTTTTGTTTTTTCTTTCAACAACTCCATTTTCCTACGGTGTTCTGGCTATTGAGAATTTTCCTTTTATTCCATTTTCATCACAATATTGCTGAAATATGTTAGCCTCTCTCTTAAAACAATTATAAATCCAAAATAAATTAAGAAATTAATAAATTAAATATTAAAAGTTAGGAATTTATTCCTAACTCTCTAGATTGGGTTGTTCCTCTGAGTTAGGAGTTAGTTTAGGTAGCTCCTATATTGGTGTGTGTATGGTTGAGAAATTATCTCAACCAAGGTGTCCAAGATAGCACGCACTATCTTGAGACATAGTCTCCTCATCTATTTAATTGTAATATTATATTCTTTTAATAAAGGTAAAATATATGAGGAAGCCGTGAAGCCGTGCCTTTTCCACCAATGTTTTGTCTCTGGTTTATATGTGTGTTTTACGTATTTTCTGATTGGTTTGATTTCAACATGTGGTATCAGAGCTTGGGCAAGAGCTGAGTGAATTATGTAATATATTGTGGTGCGTTGAGATCTGTTATTCAAGTAGGTTCTTATTATAATTTGTGTTGAAAGCTGAAGGTTGATTTCTTGAGCAATGGTGCCCTATTTCAGATTAATTGGAAACTTTTGTGTGCCTACGTGCAATTCGAATCCGTGAGCTTATCACTACTGTTTCCTTGTTGTATTTTATCGGAATTGAAAAATGTGAGGTATGGTTGCAGAAGTTAATGTAAAGATAAAAAAGTCACACAAGGATTGAAACATGTGCTTGTGTCTAGCCAGAGAACCATGGTGTTTATGTGTTGCATATTACCTTGGGTGAATGTTGTTATTATGATTGCGTCGGTGGAAAACGTTATCATCCTTTCTCTTCACTGCCGGTGTGATTCCAGATCTGCCAAATCCTGAATGCAGCATCCCCGTAGGTGTAATCTGCACGCAGAATAGAGATTTCTTAGAACACCTCGATCGATCCTTCACACAGTAAGTCGAGTGGAGGAATGTTGAAGCTCGTGCCAAATTATTTGTTTCCAACTGATATGAATTTTTATTCTTTTGTTGCTGAAATATAAGTAGAGCCATCGTGTAATGCAGATCGTGTGCATAAAAATTATAATCTGTCATCCAGACATTGGAGAGAAGATGTATGGTATAGCTACAATGTTGTGAGTCAGTCGCAGGTTTGAAGCTCGTGGATGTTATTTTAGAGGAGAGGGATCATAGAATTGTTGCAGCATGAGACAAGGATTTTTCTTTTGCGAAGTACATAATGTAGCTTGAGAATTTCTACAAAAAAATGAAGTTTAAAATTCGCATTGCAGCGAAGCGGACAAATCATGGCAGCTCTCTATTCAAAAGAAATTCGAGGGATTAAGTTTAGAATGTAATCATTCTATGATGAGAATTTTTTTTCTGTCCAAGAAGGTACATTGAGTACGAGAGAGGATGTTGGATCAGAAAATATTTCTGCACGTGTAAGTTCTTTTCGCGTTATGTTTAGCCTTGATTTTGATATAAGATTTGGTTTGCGCCCTTTTATAAGGTCGATTACAGCGGTTTTCTCAGTGTTTTATTTTCTTATGCCGACATAAATATATGAAGTGGATTATAGCATGACATCAAACTTATATTTTGATCATGATAAAATATGTTGAGCGGAGACCCAAAGCTGAAAGGCCTCAAATTTTATTATATTTTCCAAGCTTGGCGCAATCTGCGTGTGAGGAATATTGTGGGGAAGAGAATGTTAGGCAAGCATATGAATCACACAGCAAGCATGTCACAGCTTGGATCTATATATTTTGATATCGAATCCCACTTGGAAACACTATCCATCCAACTATTACCATGTTCACAGCAAGGAACCCAATAGATCCAAGGCTGAAGGTCTGAATTTCGCTTGAAGTGTAATTAGCATCGTCACGAACAGTCAGACTCCATACATTCAAACGAGAAGATTCAAGAGTGAATGGAGCAGAATCGGCTTGGTATTTCAATTTAGTAATATCTTGCGGATTGTAAAGAGTATGCGTATGAGTCTCCAATTGACCAGTGTAAGGAGTAGGTATGTCATTGTATTTTCTTCCTCCACTGCTTAAAAACTCTCTTACGGATCTCGCTCTTTCCATATCTTCACATTTTATTTCCTTGATCACCATTGTGTTCTTTGGACACACCTCATTCAAACTCGACTTTGAATTTTCTGCGCTACCAGAGTCAATGTTGAAAAACTTATAGCCGACAGCTAAAATTTCGGCGGTTCCCGCAAACCCTTAGTGAATGCCTCCTTTGCATTTTTCACATATATTTGATTTTAACATATGGAAAACCCTGAGTGAATGCATATTTTACATTTTAATCAGTTTTGATTCTATCTAGAACAGACAGGATTGGTACCCATTCAAAACTTCTTAATTTTCAAAGACGCCTGCAAACAAGTAAGTCCAAGAGTTAGTCACTTAGCTTGTAACTAGTGAGAGGCCACAACAGAGTTGTTGTGTTGTGCTTGGAGGTGTTTCGGTTGAGTCAGAATAAGCTCATGATACCGGGCATTCTCACCATTGAAAAGGTCATTTTTTTACTTGCACGCATTGATGCATTGATGTGTCGATAAATATTTCAATGCATGAGGTTAAAGTGGATGCCCTCCTCTAACTATTCGAGTTCTCTCCTCTATCAAGTAGATCAAATCTTCAAAGTCAAACTTTTTAAAAACACTCTTAAAAAAAAGTGACACGTCCTTTTCTTTATGAAGTATTAAGTTTTTATTCACTTTTTAAAAGTGAATTCATCAATTTTTTTATGTAAAATAAAAGAGAGACTTACCATAGTCATGAGAGAGAATAAGTGGAGAGATGATTAGTGTGTTTTAATGTTTTTTTGTTAAAGTGAATAGTGAGGGAATTGGGAAAAAGGAGTGGAAAACATATTTTGGGAGTCATAAGGGTGCAGATTGGAATTGATTTTCTAATAAGGTTGATGTTTAAAAAAAAAAAATTGGAGTGATAAAGTGCATTAAATTGTGTAATTTTGAGAAATAAGGTGAGTGATAAATGTAATTTTTTTTTTTTTTTTTTTTTTGGAGAGATATGGTGTGTTTCCATTTTGTATATGGAGAGATGAGGAGAAATTTATTTTGTAATACTTGAAGTCAAGTGAATTTTTATTTCTTGGAGTGATAAGTGTTTTGTAATATGGAGTGATAAGTTGAATGTTGAGAATTTTTTTAGGTGATTTTTTGGAGTGATAACGTGTGGGATTTGAAAAATATTTTTGGCAGTTGATGTCATCCAAACTCAAAATTCTTGTAAGTCATAGAGGGTTGATTTTCCTTTGAAGAATTTATTTTAAAGAGTTAAGTTCAATCATGTCCATTTCAAAGTCCAGTCACAATTAAAGTTGTAATTGAGAAGTCACCATCACAAGTGAGCAAGTTCAAAGTGAGGGTTGAGGTGAAAGATAAGTAAAGAAAATATTGAAGTTAACTTTGAAGATAGAGCTTGGCATTATCATTTCTTCAGATGTTGAAAGATGATGTACTCCAGTAATTAATAAAGACATATTTTTTGGTACTTGTGTCCTAGATCCGCTCAAAATTGAATAAGCGGATCTTAGGTACACCATGTGTATGTTTGAGACGACGAGTGTTTTTATGGCTTCGTGATGTTGCTTATGATTTTTGTTTAGTATTGACACATAAATGATCTAATTTAACACACACATAAAGTTCAATGCAAGCAAGCACAATATCTGTAATGAAATAGCTGCAAGGAAGGATAATTAAATTCAACACATGCATTTGTGCACTTACAACAAATAATCAAAGTTGTCAACATCGACATTCTACCTCAACAAGAAAACTCACTCAATACAATCAAGTTAATGAATCTGCAAACTCTAGCATTTCAACGCAAAGTATACATCAACATTCTTGCACAAAAATTGAAGAACTTGTAAGCTGAGTTGGATTGTAAGCGTGCACTCTCGGTTGGAACCGACACCCAAGTTTTGAATTGATAAGAAGTCAAAAGAATCAATTCTCTTCACCTAAGTCAAATTAATAAAATTTAATTCCTTGTTTTAAGTGAATCATCAAGATTGAACTTATCATTTGTCTCTTGGGTGCATTTTCGACAGTGTTCGACACCCTTCCTTTAAAGCACAATCAAGTGAGTGTACAAGTTTTACCTCTAAAGCAAACAAACAACAAGTTCATATCTCCTGCAAGAAAGCATGAGTATTCAAGTGAGTGTGAAGTAATCAAGCACATTCAAGTGAGCGTTCAAGAAAAGCAATTGTCATCAAATGAAATTGAATTCAAGATTTCAAGCAAGAAAGTTCTACAACTCTAGCAAGTGTTCAAAGAAAGCGCAATAAGAAACAGTACAATTCAGCATGCCATTCAAGCCACACATCAATCAAGTATGTCATTCATGTAACAAAATAAAGTGAAACAATTCAAAGCACAATATCTATGACAAGCGAGCTTGAATTCAAGCGAGCGAGTTCACATGGCGCAACACATCCATTTGTTACAAATTATTCACAATTTGATCCTCTCAAGTGATGAAGACATGGTGAAAATCAATAAAGAAACTCTTGTTGACCTTTCACGACATCTACTACAGACAAATGAAAAGATTGAGTTTCTTCAACTAGAGTCACAACTACAAAGAAATGAGTTGCAAGAGAAGATTGATGTTTCCAAGTCTTTGAACCATCCAGATGATAATTCATTCATCCAAATAGCTTCAAGTGTCAAAGTTGTTCCAGTTCAAATTTCTTCCAAGTTGATCATCAAGCCATGGGAAGAAACCCAAAGTAACAGAAATTGAAGAGGCTTAGGATATGTCCAAGATGACACCAACTTGCATATTCCCGATTATTCAAAACCCATTAAGTTCGTTAGTGCAGGATTTCTTGAACAAATCACCTCAACGCATCCTAAGAACGTTGCAGACAAAAAAAAATGCATGCAACCAGAAGTTGCAGTCAAACCAACATATTCTCATTGTCAAAGAATCGGTCATATACAAGATCAGTGTTTTGATCTCCATCCTTGTCTCCATTGTGGCAAGCCAATTCACTCATCAGAAAAATGCTACAACCAACAAAAATTAGTCAAATTGAAGATAAACTATGAATGGATTGATGCTTGGGAATGGTTGTCCACAATCAAAAGATTGTATCAATTCTAAAATCGAATACAATCACACCTAGTGCAGCGAGAAGTGAAACAAAGATGGTGCTCTCATGCAGGTGAACAAGGGAGTACAACAGTGTAACACTCCTACACCTCAAGGAGGGGAGTTCAGGAATAATTTGCAGAGAATTGTCTCTCCTTTCAGCTGACAAGGGGGGGAAATGTCAATGAAATTGACAGTGGTTGGCAGTCTAAAAGTATCGACAAAACCAAAAAAAGCAGCTAGTGGTTATCAACAAATTTTCCAGTGGGCAATCGACAGCAAAGCAACAGTGAGTAGTTTTCAGCACAACAAAAGCAACACTGAGTTTTTTTTGACATCATCAGCCAGTGGGCGTTCAACAAATTTTGTCAATGGACAAAGGATGTTGATTTCACGCAAAGGACAGATGGATCCTTTTGAAACTTGGCACGTGATGGATTTTTCAAGATAAATTCAAAGATGAATCAAACATGAATCTGACTCATGGTCTCTTCAAATTGCAGTTCTTTCAGCATCCAACTTTGGCGGTTTTCTAGGCAATGTTTTTGAGGATCAACATGAGAACTTGGAAGATGGTTCCTCGTTCTTATTTTTGGAATTATCATTAAAGGGGGGAATGTTAGCCTCTCTCTGAAAAAAATTATAAATCCAAAATAAATTAATAAATTAAATATTAAAAATTAGGAATTTATGCCTAACTCTCTAGATTGGGTTGTTCCTCTAAGTTAGGAGTTAGTTTAGGTAGCTCCCATATTGGTGTGTGTATGGTTGAGAAATTATCTCAACCAAGGTGTCCAAGATAGCGCGCACTATCTTGAGACATATATTCTTTTAATAAAGGGAAAATATGTGAGGAAGCCATGAGGCTGAAGCCTTTTCTGCCATGATTGTGTTTGGTTTAAATCTATGTGTTTTTATCTGTGTTAATAGTATGTGATTATTCAACAAAATACATTGGAAGTGAATTCTTTGCCATTATCTGATCTCAGACATTTTATCTTCAAATCAGTTTCATTTTCAACTAATTACTTGTAGATTCTAAAACACTCTAATTCCTCAGTATTTTTCTTAAGAAGTTGTCAGTTGTCATTCTGGTGTAATCATCTATCATTAGCATAAAATATAATTATCCATCTAAACCTTTTATTCTCATAGGACCACATAGATCAGTATGTACCAATTCCAGTGGACATGATGCAAATTGTTCTTTTGTCTTGAACTCAAATTTTGTCTCCTTGTCGTGCCGACAATATTCACATATCATATTGGTAGGTTTTGAAATTTTAGGCATTTCTCTTATTGCTTCCTTCTTGCTGATCCTGACCAAATTGTCAAAATTTATATGTCCCATTCATTTGTGCCATAACCAACTTTCGTCTTCTTTCACCAAAAATCACCCTTTAGGTGTCTCATCCAAAATATATATTTCATTTGGAGCTCTTCTTGCTGTAGCCACAATTTTACCGAACTTACCTTTCCTGATTTCACATTTCTTAGAGTTAAATAGCATCATGTGTTCTCAATCGCACATTTGTCCAACAATGAGCAGATTGTGATTCATATTTTCAACCAACAACACATATTTCTCTAATGCATTCTTTCCTCCAAGTGTGACTGTACCTACTCCTGTGACATTTGAAGACCCGTCATTTCCAAAAGACATTGTCCCATCCTTATTTTCCTTCAAGGATATGAACTTATTCATATCTCCAGTCATATGATTTTATCAATCGATATCAATATACCAAACGTTTTTTTTGCTTTGGGCCTTGAGAACGATAACACATTTTTCAGTCTTCTTTTTCCATATTTGTTCATTTTGATTTTGCGAGAATTCCTTTGAAGAGTTTCCAAGTCTGCAATCTTTAGCCAAGTGTCCAAAATTGTTACATTTGTAACATTTGACATCATCTCTCAAACGATCAAATCTATTAATATTCTGCTGATTTCCGGAATATCTATTTCTGAAATATCTCCCGAAATGGTATTTATTCCAAACATACGTGCGACATTCTATAGCTCTATGTCCAAACCTTCCACATGAATAACAATGACCATAGAAGATAGGTTGATACTTGGGAGGAAATATTCTTCGATGAATTGTCTTCCATGGTTCTTCCTACGAGTCATGATCTCTTGAGTTGGCTGGAAGGTCTCCCTGCTAGTTATATTTTTCATATCCATCTTCTTTTGTTATCATAGAAGGACTTGGCTCCTTTTCAGATTTTCCTTGTAACCAAGACCAGTCTCGTCACTGTTTGATCATTGATTGTTGATGATTTCTTCCAATGCCTTGGAGCTGTTTGTGTACTTTTGAATAGTTTTTCCATTTTTTACTTGCTTTCGAAGAGAAACTATTTCATCTTCCAATGCTTCTCTTTCCTTTTTTCTTTCCTTTAATTCTTCCCTGAGCGATTCTTTAACTCGTTTGTATTCTTCAACCTTGATTTTAAGATTTAGGACATGTTCCCTTTCTATCTTTAATTCTTCTTCAAGAGTGTTGACATGCTTCTTCTCGACCTTGAGCTCTTTGATAACCCTGATCACTTCGTTTTAAAATTCAACCTCGGACATATCTTCTTCTTCATCTCCTTCTTCACCAGATGCTTCTTGCTTATTATGCTTGGCCATAAACAATACTCTTCCATTGATTTCTTCTTCGTTATCACTAACTTCATTAGATGAGGAGATATCTTCTTTGGAGAAGAAACTCTTCTTAAACCATTTCTTCTTTCCTTTCTTGTTGAATTTCCTCAGACCTTTCTTTCCTTTCATAACGACCTCATTTTTGTGAGGACACTTGGCTGAAAAATGCCCAACCTCACCACAATCGAAACATTTTAGTGGTATTTTAACTTTGAATTTCCCCGTACCTGTTCTCATTTTTTGCATGAAGTATGCATTCTTTATCTAAAAATTCTCCTTCATATTCTTCCTTACAACTACAAGTTTTCTCTTTTGGAGTCTGCTTGTCCTTACTAGTTTTCTTGAATGTGATGAATGTTGTTTCTAGGTGAGATGTGTCGTCCTCTTCTTCAATCCTCATTTCATATGCCGTAAGCACTCCATGAAATTCATCTTTGTTGAGATTGGCTAGATTCGAACTATATTCCAAGACAGATAACTTTGGTTTGAATCTTGTTGGAAAGGTTCTAAGGATCTTTCAGGCAGCAGTTGTCGTGTTGACAGGGTCTCACAAACCTTCCAATGCATTTTTTATTTCATCAACATGTTGCAGGTATGCATCAATATTTTCATCGTCCTTCATTTTGAGTTGCTCAAATTTTTCCCTGTAAATTTGAAGCTTTGCTTCTTCCACTTTTGAGTCACCTGCATATATATTCTCAAGCTTGCCCCATACTTCTTTAGCAGTTTTGCAACTCAGTACCTTAAGATAGACAAATTCTATAAGCCCACCAATAATGAGGTCTTTATCCTTTGCATAATATACCATATTTTTCTTTCCTTGTTCATCCTGGGTTACTGTAAAGCCTTTTTCAACGATTTCCCATAATTCATATCCTTGCGCTAGCAAATGAACCTGCATTCTTCCGCCCCAAAGTGTGTAGTTATTTTCATTGAATAGAGGAAATATATTCTTAGTATACTCCATGACCTCCTTCCAGTTGTTAGATTGTTATTGAAGGAACCAAGCTTTGATACCAATTATTGGAAATACTGAGAGGGGTGGTGAATCAGTATTTCTTATCAATTAACACTTCTAAATATTTTTAGAGAATTATTTAGTCTTCAATTATTCTTTATTTTTATCCAGTAACAACAGTAAACAATATAACACAATAGGCACACGAATTTTAGGTGGAAAACCCCCTCCGGGACAAAAACCGCCAAACGCTTTTCTAATACGCTTTAGTAGAGGTGCTAGGTTCCAATGGTGAATGCTTTTCTAATACGATTTTCTAATAGGTACAACTTCCTAGAATAGTAGAAAAGCATTATTTTCCATTTCCCACTAGAAGGACACTCCAATTCCCTGGCTTCTCTAGTAGTCAACTGAATTGATGCCCAGACATCCTAGACCAACCTACCACCCTGAAGTATTCACAGGCTCCAACCTGTAGGTGAATTCATGCACCAACCTAGCACCTCCCTGCCACCCTATAATTCTCATAAATAAGACAATAGTGTGGACTCTCGTTGCAGGGACAATGATCCACGATACAATATGATTCTCAATTATTTTCTTGAACTAGACCAATCACCCAATCACACTATGACCTACACCCAACCATAACATTATTAAAAAATGACACTTATACCTCCCAACAATGCCTCTCAAACTCTAGGAAAATTGAATCTTTTACAATAATGACTCTTTTACAATTTTACAATGATGATTTTTACAATACTGACTTTTGACACTCCCTGATACTTGACTTGACGTTGCTTCTTTGAACACTATCAGTTGCGGGGTTATTGTTGTGCTTGCTTTAAGTAATGGTACTTTGGAATTGCATTGTCCTTATAGTATGTGTCTAAGTTTTCCTATTGTGTCCTCCTTCCTACACATGCATTAATGAACAAGACCCAAACCAATATACAAACAAAATACTTACATTTTCCTACAAACCATATGTCAAAGAGATATTCAAAATTCAAATGTAAATGCATTCAACATTTATGAAAAAACACAATCAAACATACATACAAAATACTTACATTGTCTTGAAAAAATACATGTCAAATATGATATTTAAATTAAAATTTACCATACCTTGTTGTAGCAGACTTACCCTTGACTGTTGATGTGTTGTCCTTACTACAGTGATCCTTGAATGCATACTTTTTCTTGCCTTCTAGAAGCTCGATATTGAATCTGTTGTCTTTATGTAATTTAGGATATCCAAGGTCTAAAATTGCGCCTTGTGATAGCCCTCTAATTTCTCTTTCCAACCCCACAGGTCTAATCAATATTGGATTCTTCAAGAAATAGTTATGCCCAATCTCCTACGATGACCTGATTATAGACTAGTTTAGTAGAGAAAACTTGTACGAAGTTCCATGTGCCACTATTTCAAACTTTGGTCCTGAAAATGATATCCAAAAAACTAAAGTCTGTCCTTTTTCTGTCACTTTTTACAAAATTTGAATCCAATGCTAATAGAGAAAGTTATGACGATTTTCCCAAGGTCACCTGTTTGACATGAAAATTGGGAGCCTGCAAAAACCCTAACTTCCTCAAATCATATCTCCAAAAATATAGCGAACCAATATCTGAAATTTAGACACAAGATTCATTAGGATTTCGGCTCAAATGGGTTTTTTTTAAAGAATCTTAAGCTTCAAAAAAAAATTTATAGAGAACATTCCATGATGACCTTTTTTAAGTAGTGAAACCCTTACCTGAGGAGGATATGAGGGTCACAATTTATATAAATTCTTAGGTTGAGAGGGTTTTAAACAAGTGAATGTTGGAGGAATTTTAGGAGCTTAAAAAAATATTAATTATTGACTATTTAATGACCACAACCAATTATTAGTGCCATACCACAACTCCATGGGGTTTTAGCCCACTAACTAGGGTTAGTAACTTCAAACATGAATATCTCTCAAACTGTGAAGAATTATGTGGCATGCCATATATCAACGGAAACATCTCGACAAGTAGAAACCATCCACAATATCCTTGACTCAAAATATTGCATTCAAGTCAAAAATCCCATGCAATATCGAGGTAGCCCTTGGTGTTGATTGGGTTGACATCAATGACAACCACAGATCAACATGATCGTGGATTCCACCTGATCCAATCCATTTTTTAATGAATGAAAAGTCGTTGATGACGGCCTCAACAACTAGAAAATGATCCAAACATTTAGAAATATGATTTGGTGCAACTCGCTTATTACACCAAGTAGGGTGTATTTTTTGGGGTTCCACATCACTAATGGATTTTTCCAGCAAACAATCACAGAAGAAATCAAAAAGTGGATCCACATTTTCCTGCTCCCCTCAAGATTCTGAAACACCCAAGGAAACATTAAAATCACCTCAAATGATAATATGTTGTTTTTTAATGAGATATTTACTAAATAAAGACTCCTATAATTCTCTATTTTTGAATTGGACCATAGAAATTTAGGCAAGTAAAAGAGCAAGCAAGTTCTTCAGATTGAAGTTCCACACTAAGGCATGAAAACATAATTCAAGAATTTATAATTTTAAAATATCATCCCAACCAACAAATAACGAGTCCCTTGGAGTGGCTCTATTCATCATTGCATTGAAAGTGTCAAGCACGAAGAATTTTCCCTAGGCTTTGGACAATAGAATGACCACACTTCAACATTTCTAGGAGGAATATGATGCCAAGAGAGTCATTTTCAATTATTTGTTTTAGGGAAAGTCTTTTGGAGATACTTTCGAAGCCCCTATAGTTGAAAGACACAATTTTCATGAGGACATAACAAGGGAGGGGGAAATCACTCTAAAGAACCCACTTATAGAATCTTGATGGCCAACAATCATATCAAATTTCACCTGCTCTTTGGCTTTTTCAAGATATGATTTTTAACCTCTGCCTTGGGAATATATTCGAGGCCAAAATTAGCTTATTTTTTTAAATTCCCATTTGAACATGGATGCAAGTTATAAGAGGAAGAAGCCTCACCCAACAACTAGGAGTGGGGGTGCATAGGGGAAGTGTTTGGAGTGGATAAGTCGCAAGGAGGAGCAATTACAAGGAAAAAATCTTGTTAAATAGAAATAATTGACAGTGGTTGAGGGTCAAATCCATTACAATGAGATAATGATGAGGAAATACATAGGTGATGCAACAGATCAGTAGAGAATAACTAGTACATGAAAAATCATAGGAGGAAGGAAAATAAATACTTGGACAAGGACCCTATGGGGGAGTCGTAGATATCCCATACAAATTAAAATTATCCAATTGATGATTTGATGTTGTGGATACCAGCTCCTCCAAGCACTATGCAGGAGCTCATGAATCCCCACTAGAAAATAGGCGACGAATAGGCATACCGACATGCATCTAGAAAAAAATAACCTTCTTCCACTGGAATTGATTGAACCATTGGACGATTTCATGCAAGGCGTTCATAATAGAGGCATTTGTGACATTTTAAGGGGACACCTTCATAATCGAGCTCATAAATTTTGTCTTCACCATCCTTGAGCTCCATCTCCTCCGGAAGGCCTTCACTAATATTCACCATAACCATAATTTGGATCATTGTCAAAATATCTTACGATAAATATGACAAAGCATGCCCTAAATAGGAGCCCATATAGTTCCCCAATTCCTATAAATTTTCATTTTCCCAATAGTCTAGTGGTAGACTAGGAAATCTAACCCAAATTAGCACCAAATTTAACTGCTCTTTCTTGGCATTAAACGATGGATTCCAAAATTTTAATATTACAAGTGATGAATCAATATGAGAAAGCCTACTTTCAATTGTCTGTGCTTCAAATGGTGACAAGAAAATTATATGGATCCATTTGTTTGATAACATCTCCACCCCCGAAGGTAACTGAAATATGAAAAAAATATATTGGCAAGCCCATGTCTTGAGAGTCTTTATTGAGGAACATCGAACCTTCACCCTTCCAATTAAAGAGTTATCAGCAAGAACCATTGTCCTTTCCATCTAATCATTGCCTCCAGGAAACAATGTCACTCAAGATCGTCTCTTCCATCAGACACAATTAACTCTCTTCTGGCCAGATTTGACAAAATTTAATCTTTTGTTGAGACGAGGCCCAAAGTGAGGTTTTGCAGGAAAACCCCATGAAGTTTCCGAAGGGATCCCTAAATACAGAGAGTGTGTTTGAGGAAAATGAGTGGATTCAGAAACATTAGGTTTTTTAGGGATACGAGGGTTGAAATTTGAAGTCGGTATACTAAAATTCCCAAATTATTCTAAATTAATTTGTAAAGGTCAGAATTGGTCAAGTAAGTCCTCCAATGGGTGTGAAAAAAATTTGTGCACAATTAGTGGTGTTAGTGGCTTGATTTTGTCAATTTTGTGCACCTTTAATCCCAACCCAAAGATGAATTTCTCCCAGCACATTTTATATACACTATTTTGGAGTTGTGTGATGGTTGGTTGAGTATGAGAGTGAGTTAGAAAAGGTTGCATAGTGTAGGAATGCTTCATATTTGATTGAGAGCATAGATGCTTCATTGTATGAGTGAAAACGACAGTGAATGGAGCATATTTTTGAAGCAGTGCATTAGTATTCAGATTAGGTTTAAGTTTGTTTTAGCAGAGTTTTTATTTGGAGGATATGGAGTAGAGTTTATGTTGTTGGTTGATTGTATTATGGATGGTTGCATTTGAGCCACTATTTTTCTTGTATTTATAGCATGTTTTTGGTGGTATTTTTTTTTGGTTTATTGATGGTGTATTGTTTCTAAGACTTGGATTGTAGAGTTGAATTCTTTTTTAGAAGAGCATTTTGGATCTAGTTTAAAAAATTATGAAATGAGGTCCACATAGTGTAGAGGAGAAGTGACTTCATGAGAGTGGAGCAGTGATATCGAAGCTTCTGTTAGTGTTAGTCTATGCAGCCTATCACCAGTGATCAAATGGGCTATTATCATGTTTCGTTAGGGTCACATAGTTAATATTTTGTCATTTCATTAGGTTTTCAAGTAAAAATTTGGTCACTGGGTAGTAGGTCTAGGACTATTTCCACTCCTTTCAAAATTTTACATGTTGGTCCTTGTCATCACTTAGCTGAGTGTACCATCATTAAAGGTCATAATTATCATTTCAGTCATCACCATCATGATTTCATGGAATTCATTGTCTCCATTAGGTCATTAGGGTTTCAAGGTCACCAAATTTGTCATTCCATGCAAAAAATCCAGCAATTGAGGAGTGGTAATAGGAAATTTTGTTCAATAAAGTTTGATTTCAAAATGTAATTCATGTTTCAAAATGTAATAAATTCATCATGTTCCTAAAGCTGCATACAAAGTGTCAAAGTTACAACTTTTCAAAAGAAAAGTGAAAAGGACATGTAGTGGGCCATCCCACTACCATGAAGAAAAGTGACCACTACAAGTTATAAAAAGACCAATTCAACTCATTTTTTCATCCACCTCATTTAAGAACAACTCTCATCCATCATCAAGTGCAAATTCAACAAACTCAAGTCAATTACACTTCAAATTTGGTTCCAAAAGCAGCCACAATGCGCTTTATTCCATCTACGCTACGCTTTTGTTTGGGCCATCCATTGAAGGAAAACTCAGCATATTTGGATTCCTTTTGATGAGTAGATCAATCTGAGTCAGCGGTTGGGCCATGTCATCCAATTCTAGGGGGTCAAAATTCCCAAAAACATGCTAAAAATCACCTTTTTGCCCTGTTTTTGGAGCCTTCACTATGCTTTCTAAGTAGTCTTGAGAGATTTAATATCTAGAGGGATAGGAGCCACTTGTTTGAGTGATTGATGAGCCTATCATGTAGTAGACATCCATATATTTCCAATGTTACCTTTAGATCCTGATTTGGACACCTGGAAGGCCTCCAAAAGTCAATTTTTTTGATCTCGCTATGCTTTCTTCTTGCTGCGCTTTGTCCTGATTTCACTATGCTTTCTCTAGAAGGCAATTTTCACTAAATTTTGACCTAGTTTGACTTTTTGCTGATGTAATTAATGAAATTATGATGTCATGAGATTTAATTGATCTGGTAAATGGAAAATTAGGTTAGATCATGCTTTTAAATGTAATTTTGGTTAGATGTATCTACTTTCCTATAATGAGGTGAAATTGGTTGACCTCCACTAGAGATTAGGGTTTTGTTGAGATTATCATGTAATCAGCTCCAAAAATGATGGATTCGACCCCTGAGAGAGGGTAGATGTTGTTTTGTTCTATATCCATAATTTTCAGAGTCATTTGACTAGTTGGATAGGTTGGTCATCTTTGGATTGTAATCTTGTAGCTTGTACTTTCACTCATTTTTAGAAATCAAAGGATGCAGTTGCAGCTATTATCTATGAATTCATGTGTAGTGAGTTTATGATCATGTATATTCTCTGTTATAGTATTTATTGAATTAAATATATCTCCTCTTTCATATCTTGTATCTTTAATGGCTTTCCTTATAGTTCAAAGGCAGAATTCTATTGATTTAGCTATGTTTATTTGGAAATGTCATCTTGTGTGTTATGCTTCCATTTTAATGAATTCATGAATAAACATTCTCATTAAATCCCTCTACCTTTTCATACTCACCATCATACCTACAAAACCCTAAACCATCATAAATTCATTTCTACCTTGCTCCTTTATATTTTTGCAATTGTAAACCCTTTGATACCTAGACCTAGTTACTAGTTTCATCCCTGATCCAACATTAAACCCTAAATTTTTCAAAACCTACCTAAGCCTATCATATCTAGCCTAATATATTTCATGTCACAGCCAATCCTTGGTTTTTATCACATTTTGAGAGCCCTCTTATCCTGGTAGGGCTACCTACTAGGTCAAAGTGGTACGTTGTTACCTTTTCTAGTCTCATTTTTAGCCTTCGGAGAACCACTGGAGTGCTAACAGCTTCAGCGAACGAAACAGTTTCTCCATCCAATCGGAGTTGGATAGTCCAATCGAAATTGGGAAAGGATTTTTGATTGTGGTGGCCTACAATGGATGGTAGTCCATAGATCTGTGAGAGAATAGATTATTCAAAGTTTATCAGTAGAATTGAGTCTCCAGGTTTATTGGTGTTGGCCTATTGTATATGAGGTCAAGTCTCCAGTATGATCGAAATCAACTAACTATGTAACAAAAAAATTGCTTAACATAATAGAGATTCAGAGTAGAGAAATAGTAGCAAGGGTGGTTTTTCTCTCGGAAGGGTTTACACCAAAAATATTGTGTCTCATGTGTGATGATGTGATTGTGTGCATTATTTATTGTTTATGTTGTTGATTATGGTTTTCATTTTCTTCTCATATGGTGCACATGTTATGAGTTATTATTAGTTATTGGTTATATGCATGATTCAGTAAGTGGATTTTTAAATTGGTAAAAATTGTATACAAGTCACACTATTGATTCACCCCCCCGCTCTCAGTAGTGCTTAAAGGCTTCCAACATACAGTGGAGGTCGTTCCATGACAAGAGGCATAAAAGACAAACACATACATGTGGGGTTAGGAGATGGAGACTCCAAAAATGTTGATGAGAGGTTAGATCATCCAGGGAAAGTTATAAAATTGTCATAGCAAGGAGAACCAGGCTCATAATCCACAAGTTCCATGCCTTCCATTCATTTAGCACCCGAGGAGATATAGAAAGCCAATGTGCACAAAATAACACATAACCCTCAAGAAATAAGGACCCTAGAAATAAAATAAGAGTTTTGAAGAAAAGGGAGTAGACCTGAGACCTAACAAGAGTCATCACAAGGATTTAATCCTCCAGGAGAATGGAAAATGTGCACTTTTATGAGTTGCAAAAACCTAAAATTGTCATGACTCTTCCTAAATATATATATGAACAAACATGTGTAGACATATACAAAATGTAAGCTACAAGAATCTTAAGGACATATAAAAATGTTGAGTTACATTAATTTGTGGTCAATGACAAGGAGATTAGGGACTGAACAAAACATGATTACATATGCCATCTTCAACAAATTGACATTCATATGCATTTGAATTTTAATCTGAAGTGGGCATCATTAGTTTTTCCCAAGGAGAATTTATTTGTGTGGCCTTCCTTATGGCCACCTAAAATCCAAGATATTCAGGGTCATATTTTCTTATTTGGAAAGGTTATTGAATGTCTCCATCCCCACCCTGATTTCTATTTTATCTTACCACAATCTCCTCATCCAAAATATCATTAAACAACCTAAGCTAAACATCAATGGTATGAAAATCTAGACTCTATTCTGTTTAACCAAATGTAAAACTTGGGATAGCATGTTATGGCCGAGTTATCGCAGAGGCCCACTTAGACAATCATATTTTTTATATTTTAATTTCCTAGCTATCTACCTATTATCCTAACATGTTGAAAATAATACCTTAATTTAGTCAAAAACGAATGAACAATCAATAAAAATTTAACAATCGGGAAAAATTATTGTAGAAATTAGTCAATAAATCACTATTCAAATGAGATTAACCCGATTACACATCAATTTCGAATTGCATGCATAACACATAATCTCATCTACAATTAATTGTCACATACGGAAATAATAGAAGCAATCTCACATCAAATCAATCACACATTAACTCAGTATGTATGGGGAAAGCCTATAGCTGAAAACCCCATAGCTATTGTGTATATTATAATGGAGAAATCATGTAACCAAACAAGTACAATACTCCTCACAAGTACTCAGTACTTTCTCATAAAGTCACACACAATCTAACTCAGTTTTGAACAAGTCACTGGTTCAAAACTCACTGCTGATTGCCTTGCATCTATTGCGCAATCATGGCCTGGTTATGTAGAGATCCAAGGTTCGAATCCCCTTGGCTTGACTGCGCAATTGTCATGGACAATTCCTCCAAGTGTAATGCAAATCCCATGCAAAACTGATCCTCCAACTGATAGCTTTACTCACCCTTTCATCTACTTCTTCCACTGGTCTCCACTGAACTGATCATGCACTGTAGTGAACTGAAGTGTTCTTGAGTTGACTAATGAGTTAATATTTAGTAAATTAAATATTATTTAATTTACTCCACTCATATCTAGTTGATTAGTTAGTTAACTAATCCCAACTAGTTCAACTAAAACAAACAGAACTCCACTACTTGTCCCGTTAACTCCTCCAAAACTCCTGCCACTGAAGTCTAACTGAAGCCAACCATGCAAGATGCTATCAAACCCTAGGAACCACGTGATTCCTTGTGTCAGTTGCATGAGTCACCTCCATGACTCAAACTGAAGTGCGCCAAGAGAGTAAACTGCTGTTTATAGTCAAAATATTATTAAGGGTAAATAATATTTGACTTCCATGTTTTTAGGAGATCAGTCTAAAAATAGCCCGGGTCCTAAAAATAAGGGTCTCATCTATTTTTACCGACATGTCGCATACTTCAAGAATCTCCAAGTAGAATTCCCAAATTATGCTCCGTATGTCTAAAAATAGACATAGTCTAAAATAGACTTTGCGCCAGAATTTGCCTGCGGGCCCACTTAGTGAAGGCGACTTCATTTCACTAAGCTCCATCATCTTGCTGCATTCTCAACAAAAATGAAATATGTAGCCTTGGCTATCGAAAAGATGTCAATAAGTCAAATGTTAATTGTGTAGTTGTGGATTTAAAAAAAGATCAATCAAAACATTATCCTTGTGAGCCCTATGATTTTACTGTCAAAATGAACTTTGTAGCCTTAGCTACCAATAAAATCCCAATAAGTCAAAACTTAATTGTTTAGTTGTGGCTTTCAAAAAAGAGCAAAGAATCAATCAAAACATTATCCTTGTTAGCCCTATGATTTTACAATAGTGAGTTCTAATTTTTCATGTGTCATACATCCTTAAATTAGATAAAATTTTCAAGAGTAATATAGTGTTATGTTGAAGCATAGAAAATTTGACCACATCAGCTAAATATTTGTTTTTGGTCATTATATTAATACATAATGATTTTATGTATGTGAAGAAAGTGGTGTTATGATGACCATAAAGGCTACCTTGCTCTACCAGTTAGACATGAGACTCCAAGCACACGTATCTATCTTAATGGTAGTGCACATGCATATGTAATCTTGTTCTACCAACTAGACATGAGACTTCAAGCACAAATATCTATTTTCATTTGTGGTGGCCATGCATATGTAATATTTCTCTATCAATTAGACATGAGATTCGAACCACAACTATCTCTTTTGATTGGTGGGTATCTATTTTCATTAGTGGCGGCCTCTGGAATTTATAATTTTCCATGTCTAGTAATATATTTCTATAGATGGCCTAATCTCAATGCTACATACATATGCATATACACATACATATGTATGTGTATGAAATTTGAATGTGTGTGTGTTGAATGTATGTGCTTGGAATGGTTAAAAGGTATATATTTCAATTTTATATCCTAAACACACTACTCACGTATCATTGAGTTTGAACTTTGACAGCATGAATTAAGATGTTCTTTATGTTTGTATAGCACTACTCATACCACAAATGACTTCATATTCCAAGCACGTTTGACCGCATGAGCATTAAGATGCTCTCTATTTTTGCATGTCATTTTGTTAACAATAAGATTGGAAATATGTAAATTTTTTCAAATAGAGGAAAATACAAATTACATTCAAATAATGCAAAGTTATAATTTTATTTCATTTTATCAAGTCAAATCATATATATAATGAGATTGGTACTTCGCATACAATTTTTTTTATGTTTTGGAAGATAAATTGGGTTTTTATGTATACATTTTATAATTTACAATTGTTTTAAGTAATTTCATTATACACACACACACATATAGAGCTTTAGTGGGCATAATGGTTAAGAGCATATGTTTCCTCCTAAGAGGCCACAGGTTCAAAAACACAGGGAGGTAGAGTATGTATGGCTTCGTAGACTTAGCCAGTCAAATCGTTGCACGTAGGTGGGTCCCTTTTACCACAAACAAGTGGGTCCCGTACACCAATTTGGTGTATGGCTTGGTCGTGATCTTAAAATTGGATAATATATATATATATCGCATCGAAAGGGAGCCTTCAGATGAGTAATCGCCTCATTCTTCAAGGCATAAATGCTCCAACCCATCTAGTAAATCAATATACTCTACTCGACCAAGAATATCTAATGAGGAACCCACCTATGAGGGCTCTAGTAAATCATTAGATGAATATGTACATTCTCGTACATTGTGTCAACATCGTGGTATGTAGATTTTACATGCATGTAGTTGCACACACACACATTGTTGTGTAATGTTTCTTGCATTTTAGATGCATCTCTCACTAGAGGGTCTTGCGAGAGTGGAAAACCATTAATTCCTCATAAGTAATCATTTTTTCCCATCCACAACAAGGTAATAATGAAGCAAACATGGGTTCTCTCTTTTCAACAACTACTCCAAATATTGAACGTCCATTTGTTGAGCAAGGTCCGATAGGTAAATTCCTATAATTTATTTGTGATTGTAATCATGTAAATCGATTTTTCTATGGTTGTATAACCATATACTACATGAGTATTTGTTATGTTTATGTGAATAGGGGGTGAATATCATATTATGTACAATGAAGTTGGTGAAGCAAGGGTGCAATTTGCACAAGAGGAGGATTGCATTCTGACAAATACTTATCCATCAGATGTATTTGATGATTTTCCTTGGGCTAGTGAGGTGTAAAATTTGACACTTAAAAAATATAGAGATAATCGTGAAAATTTGTGGGGTGATCTTCGACAGTTAGAACTCCCTCTAAAGAGTTGACAAAGATTAGAGATTGTTTTATACTCTTTAGGCACATTTATTGATTTATATGATAATATTGGGCCTACAACTAATATTTTTTTGACATTATATGAAAGCGCAAAGAAAAATTAATGGGGCCACATAAGTGGTATGATGTAAATAAAAGTGTTCAAAGAGAACAAGTCATTTCGGTGTTTATCTTTAAAGAAGGACCAAAGAGGTCGATGTCAAAGGTGCAATATTTTAAGTACCCTCACATCGCACCCTTTTTGTATGATAGGTTTAATGCAACATATGGCATATTGCCTTAGAATGACAAGATACCTTATTTTTTTGCAAAGTTTATTTATGCTAATTTTTTTATGGGCATGAAACCTGATTATACAAACCTTCCATCTAACTTCTATTGAGTTGTAAGAGGTCATGCATATAATAGGATGGGTGCATTTAGAGACTCATTTTTACCTCGCCCTCCACCTCCACTAGTATCTCCACCAACAAGGGTGCTTACACTATGATGAGAAATAGATGCAAAATCTCAAGTTGGTCGAGAGGCAAGAGACACCATTGTAGATAGCATAAACTCTGCATTTGCTAGAATTGATGTTGGTTTAAAGGAGCACAAAGCATAATCAGTTTTGAATATAAATCAAATGATAAGGTAGATGAAATGACCATTGAATATGTTTGAGCTTATACAAAGGCTTGTCACAATGGTTTGCACGAGTTAATGGGTAGGAGGAAGAGGGCATGAGATCGCTATGTCCTACAATTGGTAGAAATGTTTCATTGTAAATTTGGATCTATTTTAGTTATTATTTATATGTTCACGTGTTTTCTAAACAATGAATAATACATGTGATACATGTTTTCCATTTGTAGTTCATGTGCATGTTGATTGAGAAGGGTATAAGACGTGAGTCTGATAAAAATTGGGATGCATTGAATAATGTATGTTCTTTCAAATACATTCATATTTGTACTTCAATTTTATATTTATTAATGTGAACAAAATTTTTGTGAAGTTACAAATTTACTAAAATTTTGTATGTCCATAGATTTCAATTCCATTTCTTGATGTAATCGGTCCAATGTACTCTTCAATCCTTGGAGGAGATGTTGGCACTTCATATGTGTGTTTCATTATGTTTTCGAATTTTGAGTAAAGTGTCATTTTATTAGATAAAAATTGTGTCAAGACATAAGATGTTTGCAATTTGAAAATTGTAGGGTCAATGTCCAATAACTATATCATTTTTGAGGAATTTGGGTATGGGGCTTGGACTCTCATCCACTAGAGGAGATGTTTTACACACTAGCACTTAAAAGGTATTACATGCTTCATGTTTCAACAATTTTAAAGTTTTATTGATATTTCCAAGTGAAAAGTCTTACAATTTTATTTATTTTAAATTTTAGGGTGGTGGTTTGGATGCTCCTTCATCTTTGGGGTAGGGACTCTCTTCCAGAGACTCTCTTCCATCCCACAAGATGTTTCAAACATTGAGGTATTTATGTGATCAAACTTGGGTTGATGCATTTTATTCTATGTAGGAATTTATATATGTATGTACATATTTGTTGCACAGACCACTAATAAGGTCACCCATGAGAGAGTGCACGGGGTATGCATACAACTTAGATAATACATATATTTTTATGTATGTATGTTACTATGTATGTTGTTCTTTATTAAACACTCTATCACATGTAGCACATGCATATAATATTTATTTTTTTAGAATTCATAATTTTTGGAACTTAATATGAATTTATTTTACTTTTAAGTTCTTTTTGGAATTACTACTTTAGTAACTATGTTCATGTTAATTTATAGATCTCAAAATTGTTGTATATGAATTTAAATTGTTCATGTATAGTACTCTAATTGAATGTTTTAAATGAATGGTATAGATGTTTTGTTAATTGAATGTTTTAAAATGAATGGTATAAATGTTTTGTTAAAAAATATTTGAATAAATTTTATGTTAAAATTTTGAATAAAAATGTTTAATAATAAGTTAAGAATTTCAATAAATGTAATTATAAGTTATAATTTATTTTTATTCAAATTTTTATATATGTGGAATTTAATGTTTTTAATAATTTTGTTATTTTAATTATTTTCATTATCTTCATTGCTCAACCCATTGATTTTATTAGCACCAACCCATTGATATTATTAGCACCATGAGTGGATAAAAATTTTCTATGGGAATTACGTGAGGAACACTCGGACTCATTCCTTAATCCTTGTCATATGTACCCTTTGTTCTTTGCGAAGGCTTGAATCCCATCCCCTCATCTCTTCGCAGAAAGGTTGCAAGGCTGTAGTTTCCAAGGACTGTAATCTTTATACGCGAAATCTCATTGCTTCTTTGAGGAAAAATTGATCCTCGCATTTCACTAAGCTCTAAAAATGAGCCATGCTACTACCAATTCGCTATTACACACAAAAATGTGAGGTCTCTGTTGAGGGAAGATTCAGAGCCATTCTAATACTTCTACCTGCTATTACACACAAAAATGTGAGGTCTCTGTTGAGGGAAGATTTTATTTTTCAAAAAAATTAATAAACCATACACCCAACAATTCTTCCACACTTGTTCCCTCTTATCCTCTGCGACAGTTGTGTAATAATGGCCACCAAAAAACAACTCTGTATTGTGAATTCCTGAACACAGCCCCCGCACCCTATAATCCCTGCAACACAAACCCTATATATTCCTAATATAAAAAAAAACTATTACAATGGACTAATTGCAAGTTCAAATATAAAATTAAGTCACACACTCAGCTCTGCTACTCGGAAAATGCCTTCCTTTATTAATAAGTAGTCACCAAAATGATTACAAATACACTCTCAGTTCAGATCCAAAAAATAAGATCTAATCGACTAAGAATATAAAAGAAATCCTAATTAACTAAAAATACATGTATAACACATGGCAGTTACCTTTATTTCATCTTGATGATTTCAAGCTACATCTGGCAACAAGGCCATTTATTACTCACACAACTCACCACTCAAACAAACTAGACTTTCTCAAGGTTAACTAGCAATTTGCCAAGGAACGCCATAAGGCTGTAACATAGGAAATAGTCGCATATAAGAAAGAAGATGCGATATGTTATGTGATTAAATTGAATATTTAAACTCTAAATATGAATTATTTTATTTGAAAATAAATTTTAGGTTTCCAGAATTGTTTAGATAAAGAAATTGGTTTTTTAGTAAGGTCAGTATAGATAATATATAGAGTATATTGAGTTAAGGACACAACAATATATGAATGTAATGAAGACTAAGTGCAATGATGATTGCTATCATTGTGAAGGTTATCTACAAGTCAAAATATATGGAATTTTAATAGTGAAACTTGTTAGCCATAGTATTTTGGCGCTTAGAAGGAAATTAGATTAGTCTAATGGATTGTTGATTAGTGAGTGGAGTGTCTCTTTTTCACGATAGCTAGTAGATACTTCCTAGAAATGTAAGTGTTCATAACTTGTGATTGTGATGTTTAATGTTGTTTTTTCATGGATTATATTACTTTCTAGTTTATTCAATTATATTTTCATGTTTAAGTTAGCATTTGAAATTTATGATTTATGATGACCAAATGAAACTAAATCACATTGTATCAGCATGTATTCTAGTGAATGCATATGTTCATTCATTAATAATGTAGCTATCAATATAAGATTTCAGAAATCTAAGTAAATTACTTGTAGTATAAATTGGTGGTTTCAGTAAGGGTATTGGATAGATAACCATAATGCCTCAACCTAAGTTTGCACTAATTTCTCTAAACGGTCAATGTTGATAGCCTACACAAGTGGATAAATATCAAGATGATATACAAACGATCATGTAAGATGGAGATTGCCAAAGCTCTATTTTAGTATGAGAACTAAAAAGAATGAAAAGTTAGATGAAATAATACATTGGAGATTCAACTTCTTAGAATTCCATTCCAAAATTACATGATGTCGAATATCAAGAAATTTTCAAACTATAAGTGGAAATAGCATATGGAAGAAGAGCATAGATGAAGATAGATGTGATATGCTACAATATTCAACCCAATTATTGCAATTTAACATAACAACATTGAAATCATTTTTCAACATATTTTAAGCAGATGACCATACAAGGTGGAAAAACATGTGAACCCTAATTGAAAGTCATATTCTTTCCTATATCCCATATTTTGGATACTCTGCATCTTGATGCCCATGATATTTTCCACTCCCACTCCTTGAGATCATTTTTCATCATGTTCTCATTTAATTAATATCTTAACAACTTCTCAATTGTGCTTGAAATTGGGCCCAAGACCAATTAAGAAGGATCATGCACACAATATGAGCTCTATCATCACTACCCATCTATTTCACATTCTTCAGGCTCTTCATCATAAATCACCTTTGTGGATTCATAGTTTTAGCTTAAGGGCTAGCCTCTATTATAATGAGAGTTTTTGCAGCAAGGAGCCTATCATTGGGTGGAGTGTCCCTTTTTCACAATCGATTAATAGATACTTCTTAGAAATGTAAAATTCATAACTTGTGATTATGTTGCATTAATATTGTTTTGAGATGGCTTATATTACTTTCCAATTTGTTCAATTCTATTTGTGAGTTTAAGTCTACATTTTAAATTTATGATTTATGATGACCAAATGGTTTAATTATATTGTATAATCCCCTATTTTAGTGACTACATATGTTCATTCATTAATAGTGTAGTTATCAAAACAAGAATTCAAAAATATAGGTAACAAATTTGGAGTATAAATTGATGGTTTCAAGAAGGGTATTGGGTAGATAACCATAATGCCTCAACCTGAATTTGCATTAATTGCTTTAAACACTCAATGTTGATAACCTACACAATTCGATAAATATCAAGATGATATACAAACGATCATATATGATGGATATTTTCAATGCTGGATTTTAGTACTAGAACTAAAAGTAATGAAAATTTGAATGAAATAATACATTGGAGATTCAACTTTTTCTAGAATTCCATTTCAAAATTACACACCGTCGAATATCAATAAATTTTTAAATCATAACTAGATAACATTTGTAATAATATCACATATGAAGACAGACGTGATATGTTATAGAAATCAACCCAATATTTTCAATTTAACATAACAACATTGAAATCACTTTTCAACATCTTTTAATTATATAACCATACAATGCAAAAACATGTGAACCCTCATTGAGATTAATATTGCTTCTTGATATCCCAATTCCCATGCTATTTTCCACTTCAACTACATGAGATCATTTGTCATCGTGTTCTCATTTAATTAATCTCTTGACAGCTTCTTAATTTTGCTTCACATTGGACCCAAGGCTTATTAAGAATATCATGTGCATGATATGAATGCTTATCACTACAAATATATTTCACCTTCTTGAAGATCTTCATATTATTTTTGCCTCTATGGATTCCTCCCACCAAAGAAGTCCTTTTGTGCTTCTACCAAAAAAAGTGTTGTTTTTCACTTAAAATTCTCTCATACATCTCAAAACAATTAATAACAATATTAAAAAAAAAAAAAAAAGAAGAAGAAGAAGAAGAAGAGAATGATAAAAGTAAAATCTCAAACCATTATTCACCAAATTCCCACACTCAACAATATGTAATGAAATGAATTGTTAAACTCAACCATTTGAAATCAATAATAATTTTATGATTAATTTATAAATGGAAAAAACATATAGGTAAGTATGTGTCCGTCTTTCTTCTATATGTGAATTCGATAATTCGATTATTTAAATTATAAATTATATAAAGATATAAAGTGATATTGTTATAACGTTATATTCTATTCTATAGTTATAATGTTATATTAAAAGTATATTAAACTTATATATTGAAGTCATGTAAACATGTTTTAAGATTTTATGAACTTGTATATTAAGATGAAAGCTATAAATTATATGCTTGTAATTATCTATAAAATGTCACCATTATACACTTTCTGAAGACTAGGTCTAGAGCGTTTGCGTAGCCGTTCATGCTTCAGTCATTTTTTTGTTGCTAGATTATGGCCGCATGGCCCCTCTGAAGACCATCCCGGAGGTGAATGCTCCCCCTGACCATGCCTCTATGTTTTATGCACTCATCAACTCTCTAAATATGCCTCAGTCGAGGCTTGCAATCTCCAAGTTTGTAAAAAAAAAGTCATTTCTAAACATGTTTTTAGAGTTTATGAACTTGTATGTTAAAGATGAAAGTTATAAATGATATGCTTGCAATTATCTATAAAATGTCTTCATTAAAATCTAATACGTAATACAAATTATAAATATTATTTTTTAAATGATAAATATATTTATACAATTTGTACTTGCTCCATTCTATCTATATCTCACCTTTTCAAAAATCTGGTTTACTCGACTTCTCATATTGATATATCCATGATTTTGAATCTTAATTCTATACCCTAAAATTAAGCTTGAGATGGTCCATTTAATAGTAATTTAATCCTCATCTTACTTGGAATTATTACCCAACTATGGTGTGCACCAACACCTAGTGAACCCAACTACTTCAAAGTCTATATCCATGTAAAGTTAGTAAAAAAATTTGATGCCTTTCTCATGTTGAGTTATTTTTTGAAAAGGGCACTTCTATCAGTGGTATGGATTTTTTCTCATATTAAATTGTGTGTAGGAACCAATTTTTAGAAAATTCCAAAATCATGACCTAATTCAACTACAAACTTCATAGAAGAAAAGAGCCAACAAAAAAATACTAGTTTTTTTCTGAAAAATACTAGTCTTTTTCCACAGAAAATAAGGACACACTTAGAGTGCAGGACACAACGCCCACTCCAAATCCTATCAATAACCTTCCTAATTCAGGAATGAAGGCACACTAAAATAATATGGAACCATAAGGATGTGAATGCATTTAACATATTAGCAATTGATCTCTCTCTTGACATTACCATGCAACTAAAAAACCGATCTCGTGTGTGTATCTACAAGCCGATAAAAAGGGTAAATGGAAAATTGATATGTTCATCGTATCCATTAAGATAATTTGATCAAAAGAGAAGTTCTGATTACCTTTACAACTGAGATTTCAACCCACCCAATAATTGTAACACCATGTCGATTTAAAAGAGATTCCATTTCAACCTACTAAAACAATATATAATCAATGGTGGTGTAATGAACATGTATATCCCCTTCCATTCATAAAAAAACGTGATTATATCAAATCTGATAAAAGGATTCAAATACAAAGGAAAAAATATGGTTATTATATGCAAAAACAATTTAGCAACTAAAAAGACCAACCCATATTTTTAATCTTATCCATGAAATTTGGGGTAGGTCAAACAACTCCATTTTCATAATGAAATAGTAGTAGGATATGAGAAGGAAAAAACAACCAGCTAGTACTAGTGTGTAAGCCACAATGCTTGAAAATGAAGTTTTGGATATTGATATATTGATATTGATAGCAGTACCCATGTAGTACTGTGATCAAATTAATACTGGTAATTCCTATTAAGGTGACTATACTCATGGTAAATGCTCATTGTTGAAATTTGAAAAACATATTTCCATAGTTCAGTGAGTACTCCCATTCGTACTCTTCAAATTATCAAATAATTGGTCATAGCAAGAACCTTCAGGTATCCCCCTATGTCTCTTATAATTTTGAATTAATAGCTATTAGTTAATTGTAAACATTATTATAATCAAACTTACTACTAAAAGGATTATCACAGATTCCTCTCACATTATATAAGCCTTTGTTGAAATGGCTAAAAGAACATGTGAAAACTGCTGAAAAATGATAATGTGTTTACACCATGTAAGGTATTGGTGTTATTCAACTTCATTCATTCCTATCTAAATGTTGAGTTTCTTATGTGTAAATATAACTGTGGATTTCTTATTCTTTTTTTTCCTCAATCTTCTAAAACCATTCTCAAATATAGAAATAGAGTGCCAACATGAGCAAGGTAATTTCAAGGCCATAAATAATATTCTTAACCTAAAGTAATGACTAGAGAAGGGAGAGACTTTATTATTTCCTTAGCACTTACTTTTTATCAATTGTATTGACAGAGATAGTAGGTAAACAAATTTTTGAAATAAATTAATGCTCAAATTCAAAGAAGTATCCACATTTTTAAGGAAAATTCAGAAATCTAGAACATGGGAATAAATTATAAATAAAGATGATATCATTCAGTGACTTAAGAAGGGACAAAACAATCATTGTCTTACAGTAAGGGTTGACAAATTTTTTGAATCTAAAAGAACAAAAATGAGTTCTTGTGCAATGACCTTCAATAACATAGAGTAGTGAACCTTGAAAAAGACCATAAGGGTTGTCAAGTTTGAAAAAAAATATAGGGATCTTCTTCCACATCAATTGGTAACAAATAAAACAACTCGAAAGTATAAGCAATGTCAAGAAAAAATTGGGGCACAACTTATTGATGAATAGAGACATATTCCTTCATGAAACGGTATTCTTGGAATGGGATTAGTTATGATAAATGTCCTATTAAAACATATAACTAATTTCATCTATAGTTTTTTAGGTATCTTTAAACTCTTGCATGAATGTATTTTTTGACCTAATGAATCACACTAAGCGTTTATTTTTCAAACTATACTAAATGTTGGTACAAATGTGATTCGTTATTTAAAAAATATATATTTCCATACAAATACATTAGGCGTAAAGTAGAGAATATAAATAGAATTTTCACATTTGGTGCTCTTTTTCTTAAGAAAATTTTTTCAAATCTCTTCTTAGATACTTTCATCTGCTAAAATAAATCTCCTTTTGGATATAGATGTTGTAGCACATTACTAAACCTGAAATTATATGGAACATTTAAAACTAAAAATTCATGTTGTAATTGACATAGAGGCGACATAAGGAATGTAAATCCAATATAACATAATTAAAATTAGTCAGAAAAAATTGTTCCTCCACTTTTGGGACAGTTATAAAACTTTAGGTCCTTCTTTTCTTTTCAATATGGTTTGAAAATTGTTGATAAGATAATAATTTTTTTTTCAAACGGGTGTAGTAACAATGCCTCAGAGAAACAATATATGAGCACAATATATCCAATTTAAACAAAAAAAAATGGTGAGAAACAATTCCTCAAGATGGTTGTAATAGTGTACACATATCTTAAGGTCGAGGAGTTGAAAGAAAAACTCTCCAACAGAACGTAGAAATGTTAGCTCAAGTTCCAAAGGAACAAATGTTCTCTTATAGATTTTGTATCCAATAAAAAATAGATGACCATTGAGATAGATCGGGCATTGAGACATATTGTATCAGCAGAAAGAGTATGTTCAATTATACTCCAAATGATTGTAGGGAGTTTATCCGTTTAAAAAATTACTACTCGAAGAACCATTGAGAAATGACCAATTAATTATGCCACGTGCAATACCCATTCCCGCCATTTCTTCTCACTATAAAGGATAGAGGATAACAAATAATTTTGTTTTATTTTATAACTTGAAATTGAGGATCTAAGACCAATCTCTATGTTGAGATTCAACAAGATGATGAGCTTAGTGAAAAGAGTCGCCTTCACTAAGTGGGCCCGCAGGCTATTTTTGGCGCAAGTCTATTTTTAGACTATGTCTATTTTTAGACATGGTGATCATATTTCAGAAGTTGCAGGATGCTATTTGTGGATGGTTGGTCAAGTTGGAAAAATAGATGAAATTCTATTTTTATAATATTGGGTGAAGTCTATTTATAGATCGTCAATCTAAAAATAGATGCATGTCGATTATTATTAGCTCTTAATAATAATCAGACTCTAAACAACAACTTATTCTCTTGGAGCACTTCAGTTCAGTGCACAGATGTGGCACATCAGTGGATTGAGGGAATTACACAATTCCCAAGGGTTTACTAGAGCTAATGCATGGAGGACTCAGTTAGAACTCAAGTGGCGGAGTTATGGCACAGTTGGAAGAGTAGTTGATGGAGTTGTATTTAGTTTAACTCAGTTAGACTCAGTTGAGATAGTTGTATCTAGTCTAACTGAATGATACACTAGTGAGAGTGGAGTGAATTAATTAGTTAATTAATTCACAAATAATAACTCATTAATCAACTGAACAATACAACAGTTAACTATAGTGCATGGCAGTTTCAATGGAGACCAGTGAAGAGATCGGTGAAAGGGCAAGATAGACTATCTATTGTGACTATTAGTGATGCATTGATTGCATCACACAATCAGTGGAGATGCCAATGAGGATTGCGTAGTCAATCCAAGAGTAATTCTAATTCATTCAGAGCTATTCTTCAATAGAGATTGCGCAGTGGAGGCAGGCTAGCAGGCGGTAAAGATCGGTGCATGGATTTGCAAGATTAGGCCTGATTAGTGTATGAAAATTGTACTGTACTGAGAGCTTGTGATAAGCTTTGTATTTTTGTATGAGATTTTCATATGATCTCCATGTTACATAATATATATTTGGGGTTTTCAGCTTCAGGCTTTCCCGTTAAAAACTATGTTATGTGTGATTGATCATTTTTGTTTATGCTTCACATGTGTGTGCAATTAATTTTTCCGCAAAAGATTAACAAGTGGAATAGATTCAGTATCTTGCATAAAGTTAAATAGTGTGAGATCAGGTGGATCTTGGACATATGCATGCTTAGTGCATATAATTTCTACATGGTATCGGAGCATTGTTGATTGAATATTGCACTTGTGAAGTGAGTTTGTGCTGGTGGACAATTCGAATTTGCTACAGAATATTCTTGGTGCAAAAATCGAGTATACATTGAAATGTATTTCAACGGGTTGAGATTGGAGTATGCCCTTGATGGGAGCTCAAATTACATAGCCTGGAAGGACAGGATGGAGGTAGTTCTGGAGGATAATGGACTGAAGGAGTTCATCGATAGCGATGTTCCTAAGTCGGGATCTAGCGATGTTGCATTACTTGATGCAAGGAAAAAGAAGACTGCAAAGACGAGGAGGATTCTGTTGGAAGGTGTGAAGGAGCATACCGTGTCCAGCCTTCATGGTAAATCCACTCTATTCTTAATGTGGAAGGCTTTGAAAGACTTGTTCCAAAGCAGAAGTGACCAGAGGAAGTTGGCGCTTAAAGACAAGCTCAGAAAAATAAAAATGGAGAAAGGCGACAGTATTCCAAAATACCTCACGAAGTTTGTCCACTACAAGGATGAGCTAGGAAGTGTGGGGGTTACTGTTGATGAAGAAGACTTGGTGAGCTTGGCTCTCTTAGGGCTTCCGAAGAGTTGGCATAGCTACGAAGACTCTGTCAATGGACGAGAGAAACTGCCAGGATGGGAGCGACTTTGGTCGGATCTTGTGCAGGAGGAGATAAGGCGGGGTAGCAGGGATGGATCTTCATCGAAGAATGAAGATGAAGAGAATTTCACTTTGGATTCCAAAGCAAGGAAAGGGAAGGGGAAGAAAAATCCTTCAAAATCCGGTGCTAAAGGCAAGAAGCAGGATTTGTCCAAAGTGAAGTGTTTTCACTGTCACGAGCATGGACATTTCGCCACTAACTGTCCACAGAAGAAGAAGAATAAGCAGGTTGCTAGATCTGCACCTAGAGAGGCCTTAGCCTCACAATTTGAGCTGGATTTTTCTTTGATAGCATGCTTGGTTTCAATTTGCATGGGATCGGTGTGGTATCTTGATAGTGGTGCGTCTTTCCATACGACGGGAGACAAAGAGTTGTTTAGTGACTTGGAGGAGAAGGACCTCCATATGCATATAGATATGGGCAACGATGTTCGGTACAGTGCGACTGGCATTGGGACCATTACCTTTGAGAGGGAGTGCGGTAATCCATTCTTGTTGAATAATTTTATGCATGTTCCAGGTCTGAAGAAGAACTTGGTCTCAGTCGCAATGCTGGAAGACAAGGGTTATGATGTTTTTTTCAGTGAGGGAAAAGCCTTCCTTCGACATAAAACAACGGGTCAAACCAAGAAGATAGGGGTTCGAATTAAGAATCTTTACAAGCTGGAGGTAGACGGTTGCGTTGCAATGGTGGACAAAGAAGAAGAAGTGGTGAGCCGGGATGAGGGCGAGCTATGGCACAGGAGATTGGGCCATCTTCACCATGGTGCTTTGAAGATTTTGCAGCAAATTTCTACTGGACTTCCCAAGGGTACTCTTGTGTAGTCAGATCAGTGCAAAGGATGTACAATGGGTAAGTTTTTGAAGACCACCTTTCATGAGAAGGAGAACCGTGCTTCAGTGATCCTGGATAGAATTCACACAGCCATGTGTGGACCATTCTTGGTTGCTTCAACAGCAATACACAGGTATTATGTGATATTTGTTGATGAATTTTCTCGTAGATGATGGATCTTCTTCATGCAGAAGAAGAGTGAAACGTTCTCAAAGTTCTATGAGTTCAAGGCATTAGTGGAGAAGGCGTCGGGGAAGCAGGTGAAAGCTCTATGGAGCGATAATGGTGGTGAATACATCTCGGGCGAATTCAAAGAATTTTGTAGCAAAGAAGGAATTCGAAGAGAACTCATAGCGCCTCATAACCCACAGCAGAATGGGGCCGCGGAGAGAAAGAACAGAACGATCGTGGGTGTTGCACGAGCGATGCTGCATGACCAGGGCCTACCGATGCACTTGTGGGCGGAAGCATGCAACATTGCGGTTTATGTGCAAAATCGTTGTCCTCATAGAGTACTTGGCATGAGTACACCCGAAGAAGATTTTACTGGTAAGAAGCCTGATATTTCTCATTTGAATATTTTTGGCTCACCTGTTTACATTCATGTGACGAAGGATGCCAGGAAGAAGCTGGAGCTGACTGCAGAAGTTGGGATATTTGTGGGGTACACAGAAACACCCCACAACTATCGTGTGTATTTTCCGAACAATCGAATGACTGTTATGAGACGAGATATAAAATTCAATGAGGTGAAAGCCAGGAAGTTGTCGCTTGAGAGGGAGCTACACTTGCATGCGAGAGGAGGGAACTTCTTGTTCCCAAAGATGAACCTCTAGATGTGGATCGGCCATAGGAGGAGATTCATGGAGTGGAGGAGTCCATACATGCAACACAAACATCGAGTGAAAGAGCGAGAGAAAGCGTACCACGAGAATTTGAGAGGCGGAAACGATGCGGCCTGAGAATGTGGAGTCCCTACATCACAACGCGGAACGAGAACGGAGTCCACCTGTAGATATACTAGATACATGGCTCTTATGAGCAAGTGTATCGTGACAAAGCCATCTTATTTTTGAAGAAACGATGTAGGAGCCCACATGGGTAGATGCCATGGTGGAGGGTATGACTCCATTGTCGAAACGGTGCTTGGGAGATTGTTCCAAGGCGATGGGAAATCGGTTGTAGGATCAAGATGGATCTACAAGGTAAAGGCTGTTGATGGAGTGTCCAAAAGTATAAGGCAAGATTTTTGCACAGGGCTTCTCACGGATTGAGGGGATTGACTATGAATAAACCTTTGCACCTGTCACACGGTATTCTTCCATACGGACCATCCCTGCTCTCTCAGCTTATATGGGTTGGCACATTCATCAGATGGATGTGAAGACTGCGTTCCTTAATGGGATCATTGAGGAAGAGGTGCACATTGAGCAGCCTAAAGGATTTGAGATCTTCAGCAGCGAGTCGCATTTGTGCAGGCTCAAAAGAGCGTTGTATGAGCTAAAACAAGCACCCCGTGCTTGGTACACTCAGATCGACAGCTGTTTCACTGGACTTGGCTTCACCAAGAGTGAGGCGGATGCAAACTTGTACCAAATTGTGGTGGAGGGTAAGATTTTAATAATTGTACTTTATGTTGATGATTTAATACTAATAGGTGATGAGCAGTTGATACACTCATGCAAGGCAGATCTTGCAAAGGAGTTTGAGATGAAGGATTTGGGCCTCCTTCATTATTTCCTTGAATTGGAAATATGGCAGTGGGAAGGTGAACTGTTTGTGTCTCAAGGCAAGTATGCCCGAGAGATACTGGAGAAGTTTCACATGCAAGGCTGCAAGCCTATCGACACTCCTCTTCCAGGAAATTGGAAGAAAGAGGATGCTACATCGACAGAGGTAGTGGATGCCACTATTTATCGACAGTTGGTGGGTTCGCTCATGTATTTATTCAATACAAGACCGGACATATGCTATGTGGTGAACCAGCTTTCACAAGCGATGGTTAAGCCTACCAAGCTCTTTTGGAAGGCAGGCAAGCATGTCCTGAGATATCTCAGGGGCACATCTGAGTATGGTTTATGGTACAGACAAACGGATGAGGTGAAGTTGCATGGCTTCATGGATGTAGATTGGGAAGGAAGCCCAACAGACAGAAAGAGCACATCAGGAGGGATTTTCAGTGTCAGATCTACGGCAGTTTCTTGGTACAGCAAGAAACAAAGATTCATGGCACTCAGTTCAGCGGAAGCAGAATACATGGTAGCAAGTTTAGCTGCATGTGAGGCTATCTGGATGAGGAAGATTCTAGTTGGTTTGTTCGATTCACATTTAGATCCCACGGTGATTCATTGTGATAATCAAAGTTGCATTAAACTCTCGGTTAATCCTATGTTTCATGATAGATCTAAACATATTGATATCCGGTATCATCATATCAGAGATTGTGTGTAGTGGAAGATCATGTTGCTTCAGTACATTCCCACGGAGGATCAGGATACGAATATTACGAGCGAAAGGCGCTCACCGGGAGAAAATTCGAATACCATAGAGCGGGATCGGAATGAAGGATAATCCTTCTTGTTGAGAGAGTGTTGAGATTCAACAAGATGATGAGCTTAGTGAAAAGGAGTCACCTTCACTAAGTGGGCCCGCGAAGCTATTTTTTTTGGCGCAAGTATTTTTAGACATGATGATCATATTTCGAAGTTGCAGGGATGCTATTTGTGGATGGTTGATCAAGTTGGAAAAATAGATGAAATTCTATTTTTATAATATTGCGTGAAAGTGTTATTTATAGATTGTTGATCTAAAAATAGATGCATGTCGATTATTATTAGCTCTTAATAATAATCGAGACTCTAAGCTTGATAACTTATTCTCTTGGCTAAAAATAGATGCATGTCGATTATTATTAGCTCTTAATAATAATCGAGACTCTTAAACGATAACTTATTCTCTTGGGTACTTGGGTTAGGTGCACAGATGTGGCACATCAGTGGACTGAGGGAATTATGCAATTCCCAAGGGTTTATTGGAGCTAATGCATGGAGGACTCAGTTAGAACTCAAGTGGCAGAGTTATGACACAATTGGAAGAAGTAGTTATGGAGTTGTATTTAGTTTAACTCAGTTAGACTCAGTTGAGCTAGTTGTATCTAGTCTAACTGAATGATACACTAGTGAGAGTGGAGTGAATTAATTAGTTAATTAATTCACAAATAATAACTCATTAATCAACTAAACAATACATCAGTTAACTACAGTGCATGGTAGTTTCAGTGGAGACCCAGTGGAGAGATAGGTGAAAGGGCAAGATAGACTATCTGTTGTGACTATAGTGATGCATTGATTGCATCACACACACATTGGAGTTGCCAATGAGGATTGCGCAGTCAATCCAAGAGTAATTCGAATTCATTTAGAGCTATTCTTTAGCAGGGATTGCGCAGTGGAGGCAGGCTAGTAGGAGGCAAAGATCGATGCATGGATTTGCAAGATTGGTCTTGATTAGTGTATGATGATTGTACTGTATTGAGAGCTTGTGATAAGCTTTGTATGCTTTGTATGAGATTGTCATATGATCTCCATGTTACATAATATATAGTTGGGGTTTTCAGCTTCAGGCTTTCCTGGTTAAAAACTGTGTTATGTGTGATTGATTATTTTTGTTTATGCTTCACATGTGTGTGCAATTAATTTTTCCACAAAAGATTAACAAGTGGAATTGATTCAGTATTTTGCATAAAGTTAAATAGTGTGAGATCAGGTGAATCAAGGACATATGCATGCTTAGTGCATATAATTTCTACACTCTAAACTATATAGTTGATTAGATCAATTACAACTTTTATTCTTCTTATGGATGATACTAAATTTAATTAACACATTCTCAGTACTCATTGTGTAACCAAGGAGAGGACTATTTCTCAAATAAAAACTAATGCAAGTGAGTGCTTGGTGTTTAACATTCAAATATTATAAAAATCAACAAGAAGAAGTCAAAAAAATAAGCATTGTAATGAGTGAACATAACTCTATCTTGTACAAATACTTGCTTTCACATTATGGATTTCAAGTGCCTCGAATTAATAGTCCAAATCAATATATACAAAGGTAGGGCCTGTAAGAATATGGTGTAATATATTACCAAATATGCTTGGAAATGTCAAAGAGTTATGGTCATACACATTTAAGAACCTATGAATATAATTGAGACCACCTACCAGATCATTTCCCTTGTCAAATGCATAATATGATGTAATGTCAACTGAAATAGAAGAATGCATACCCAAAATTTAAAATAACCTTCTTGGACAGTTGTCTTTCTAAAGAACAATAGATAACACATATACAGGAATCTGAATCAAAAAGAAATAAATAACATGAAATCAAAGATCTATTAAGAAGACCATACAAATAGTTCAGGCAATTTTAATAGAGTTAAATTATAATATAAAACATGTCATATGGCCAGCGGGCATGAAGACTACAATAATGTTCCATTTTCCCTATTGAAGAAAAAATCCACATCTTCGAGCTCTGGGATGGAGCCATTGCATGGGGTTTTGATCTTTTCTCTGGTCCATTAACAAAGATTTATTTCTGGTCCATTTCCTAAGCTTATTGGTAGGATCCAACCATCAGAAACTTAGAAGCAGAATTTTCCTCTGCAAATTGAAAATGAAAATGCAGAGGGGTTTCCTCATTCACTTTAAACTGTAAAATGTGATGAGGCTCTATATTTTTCTGGGGATGTCAATCCAATGGTAGACTATACATGCCCTAACTATTAGTTTTTGTCTTAACTATTAACTATTAATACAATAGCTTAAAAATATTCAATTGTCTAACATTTGATCTAATGGTGTAAACTATTATATAGTGAAGGGGAGTTATTCTCAAAGAAGAATGGTGTAGATTCTATAATTATTCTCAAAGGAGAATGGTGTAGACCATTACGCAGTGGAGGGGAGTTATGGTGTAGACTCTTACACAGTGGAGGGGAGTTATTCTCAAAGGAGAACATCTTACAACATAGTAAACAATAAAAAATGAATGTATTGTAAAATTAAATTCAAATAAATATTAAATATATATCATGCTCTAGTTACTTATTATACCATAAAGAAAAAAAAATGGAAAAATAATAATTCACAATTAGAGAATGGACATTTCCAAAATCATAAATATAATGTTGAAAACTTCAAGGCTTACTGAGAAATTTACACAGTTCTCCAAAATTTTTCAACATAATAATTCACAAATTTCAAATTAAAAAAAAAATTATTAAATTAAAAAAATAATAATAATAAAAAATAATAAATTCTTTAAAATTAATTTAATTATTATATAATTAATATTATTTAAAAGTATGACCTAAATTATTAATATTTAATATATTTTTCATTATATTTTTAAACTTAATTTAATCTCAGAGTAATATTAATAATTAGATAATATAAGTTGTAGATAAAAATAATAATAATAATAATGTTAAGTGTGAAAATATATATATATTAAATATTTTTCAAAATAATTGGTAAAATAAAAAATTATAAATTTAAAATATTTTATGAGTACTTTTCAAAATGAAAGAAATGTTGGATGCTTAGTATGAAATCCATATATAATATATGATAAAATCAATGTATTAGATTTAATTATATTAATCCTTAAGATTTATAAGTGTGAGAATAAGCCCAAACCCTTAAATTTATAAGTGTGAAAATAAGAAGCCCAAACACTTGAATTTTGCACTCTAAAAAAGTGCATCAAGAGATTTGAGAGATGTGATGAATCTACTAATTTTAATAATATTTTTAAATTTGAAAACTAAAAACACAATAAAAAATTATTATATAAATTAATTATTAACAATTTTTGGTGATAATCTAAATGGTGGAAACTCATCTGGATAATGTCACTAATCTAGATTTCAATCCTGAGTAACTTGATATGCTTCGCCATAAAAACACACAGAAAAATTAACAATTTCTAAGTAGCACATGGGTGATGTAACAATTTCGAAGAATCCATCATGTGGCGTCAAATAATTGCTGACATGGATAGAAAATTCCAACAGAGCTTAAACTGCATCATTCCATTTATATTTTTATTTTTGACGTTACTCATATTTTAATGTATTGTAGATCCCGCAGGTCGATGTGCAGTAGTGATCGGCTTTATATGCATAGTTAAGATTTAAATATTCTATATTTATTGGATGTTTATCAGTTACTCGCATTATTTAATGAACGAATTTCTAGCATAAGCATGAGTCAATGTGTATGTGTGTTTTAATAGAATCTTATGGAATCATTTAACTTAAATATAGTTGTACAATATATTTAACATTAAAAACATCTAAGAAAAAAATATCACATTGAAGACAAAATAAACAAATTTCTAACATAAATTCAATATATATACATGTCAATAAACATAACAATTATAAAAAATCAAGATAGAATTATATGGAATCCTGTAGACCATATAACTCAAAAATATAAATCAAAATAGAACTATGGAATCATATAACTTATATATAGTTGTACAATATATACAATATTGGTTACCTGCTGAAATTTCGTTATTGAAGACAAAATAAATGAATTTCAACATAAGCTTTCTTTCTCTTTCTCTCTCTCTCTCTCTCTCTCTCTCTCTATATATATATGTTTCAATAAATATAACAATTATAAATAAATCAATATAGATATGGAATCTTGTAGATTATTTACTCAAAAATATAAATCAAAATAGAATTATATGGAATCATATAATTTAATTATAGTTGTACAATATATTTAACATTGAAAACATTCAAGGAAAAAAAAATAAATATTGGAAGACAATAAATGAATTTTTAACATAAGTTTAATATATATATTTCAATAAATATAACAATTATAACAAATCAAGATAGAATCATATGGAATTTTGTATACTATACAATTCAAAAATATAAATCAAAATAGAGTCCTATGAAATCATATAACTTAAATATAGTTGTAAAATATATTTAACAATAAAAACATCTAAGGAAAAATATAACATTGAAGACAAAATAAATGAATTTCTAACATAAGTTCAATATATATACATGTTTCAATAAACATAACAATTATAACAAATCAAGATAGAATCATATGAATCTGTACACTATATAAGTCAAAAATATAAATCAAACAGAGTCCTATGGAATCATATAAACTTAACATAGTTGTACAAATGTACAATATATTTAACATTAAAAACATCTAAGAAAAACATTAACATTGAAGACAAAATAAACAAATTTCTAACATAAATTCAATATATATACATGTCAATAAACATAACAATTATAAAAAATCAAGATAGAATTATATGGAATCCTGTAGACCATATAACTCAAAAATATAATTGTAATTTATATATAATATTGAATAAAATAAATTAATTTAAAGCATAAGTTCAATATATACCATGTTTCAATGAACATGTAACAATCAAATTAAACTTGACATAAATCCTATAATGTATGTATGTCCAAATGTAACTAAACTATGGAATGTTTAAAAAAAAATGTAATGGAATGTCATCTTCAAGTATTAGTTCATGATCTGCTTTTTTCATTTTCCATTCTCTAACTTTTAATTTTTTCTTCGTTTGGACTTTTATTAGTTGTATGTGTGTTGCACATACCAAATGATTGTACAACAGGTTGATAGTCTTGAAAGTGAACATGATTTGGTGTTTGATGGGTTTCTTGAAAAACATATCCTTTCACTATAAGAGACCCTATTTCATATGTAAAGCCATTATCGTCATAGTCCAGTTGAGCCATTTCAGCTCGAGGACCAAAGTACATAGTAGAGGGTGTACACTTATTCACCCTTATTTGCATTCCTTTACCTTTTATGAGCAACATATTGTACCAAGGAGGATATTTCCTTCTTGTATATTGTATTGTCATGTACTTGAGGCCATCTATAGCATTGATGTTGGCCATTCTATCGGTGGTTTGTGGGGGAGACCACATGATTCTTAGTGTGCACCATTGACACCACATTGTACTTTCATGCTTCTATCTTATAGAATGATTGTGGCAGCAAAAAAGTGGCTGGGAGAGCACTTGTTCTTACTTGTTTTGATGCAGGCAAGGGATGCACTGCACTGGTTCCATGTGAGGAACTATGTTCCACTCTCCGGTTGTCATATGGCAGCTTATTTTCACTGGTTTTTTCTTCCATATTTTGTTGATGCTCTTATGTTCATGGGGAGATTTATTTGGAGAGTGCTAGATGATTTTGATATGCCCAATGGGAGTATGATTCTCCCTAATTTACATGTTGTATGTTTCAGGAGAAACAATGGGCAAACCATGATTGCCACACCACACTTCTTATCTTCACATGGGAGGAGCCATTTAAAGAATTTGCGTTCTTGGAGGAGGCATTTCATGGCTGATTTGCTTTGTGGGGTAACTTGGGCCAATCTTGGAGGCCATGACATTTCAGCCCAAGATCAGCAACAACCCCATACTTACCATAAGTGGAGAGAGAAACCATTTCTAATCTCTCCATGCAGCCCCAACACATTGCATACATCAAGGGTTGAGGATTATTTTGATGAGCCACCTAGAATGGCTCATTTCATTTGGATGATAGCATGGGTTTGGGAGTCTCTCATTGGTCATGAGATCCCCTATGCTTGTCATAACTCCTATCTTGGGGAGGCCATTGGATAGCAAGAAGGTTTCCACTTACACCTTCCACCTTTTCATGATGTGAGCCATTTGGTTTTGCATGATTGGGAGGGAGTATTGGAGGACAGATTTATTGCAGATTGTTTTGAGCAGTGGTGGGAACTATTTATGAGGAGGCCATAAGAGGAGGAGGGGAGGAATTTCGCTCTCCTTATATAGTTGCTTGAGGACAAGCAACATTTTGGAGGGGAGGACTGTAACATTCCAAAAATTTAGCCTCCAAGATAAATGGAATATTATAGTTGTTTTATCACTAGGTTGGTAAATAAATGGGTGGGGAGGCCCATAAGTCTCTTGAGTAGCAATAAAAACACTCCTAATGTGAAAGGGGGAAGAATAAGCAGCTGGATTAAGCACCTTTGGGTGTGAACAGGGGCTGAAACATGTTGATTCAGTCAACTTTGACCAAGTCAACAGTGTTGTCTAGGTACATTGAATCTCCTTGATGAAAAGCACAGTTCTAGTGGAGGACAACTTGCATGAGCTTGGTGGAAAATATGGATGTGACCCAATGTGGAGAGGCTCTCATGCTATATATGGAGGGGATAGCAACCATTGTTAGGCATGTTTTTTATTATCATTGCTATTGGTCTTTTTAGACTTTGCTTCCTCTTGTTGTTTAGTAGGGTTGCAGTGTTGTTTAGCACAAGGGTGTTCCTGGTCGGGAATACCTACCTCATCCTCGGGGAAGGAGAGGTTATTTGGGCTACATTTCCTCATTCCAGCATTTTTTCCAAGCTACCTCCTTCAGCTATAGCGCATTTTTTATTTAGAACTGGGTTGTGTTACAGGGTGCAGCAAAGGACGATCTCTTAGAGTCATTTCTGGACTTGTTCTTCAGTGGAGAGGTTGTATATTCATTGTAGGATCAGCAAGGAGGACTCCCAGGAATATTTTGACATCTTTGGCATCATTCCAACCATCTGCTATCCCTCACAGTGCAGTTTCCATCCTAAACTACATTATTTTTGGAGGCATTTGCTGGGAGGGTTCATTGAGCTCATAAGGAGGGTCTATTTTTTAGTAGAGGGATCAGCCTTCTAGTTATAAATACCATTGGAGGATGACATTATTATTTCAGATATGTCATAGCCTCATTTCATATCAGATCCAGTTTGCAGTGGCATATTAACCTAGGGTTATTTGTCACATTATATGTTTCTTGGTATTTCTAGCAATCCTTTCTAGGTTGGCTAGAAATCTTGTATTAGAGCCCACATCTTCATTGTTGGGCCTTTATTTTGTTTCTATCAGCCACATTATATTTATACATGTATTCAGCAGTAGCTACACTGTTATAGACAGCGCTGTCACTGCTCTCCAGCATTCTATACAGTTGCAGCATCTCATGTGTTGATTGTTTGGTTCATTGGAGACTTGTTCCCATTGCTTGAGTGGCTTGTCCCTCATGATCTTGTTGTATATTTTTGCTGATATCTTAATAATATGATGGTTGTACATTGATCCCTCTTATGTTATGTTCATATTTGCAGATTTTTACATTTTTATGTTCATGTATTGCTGCAATCCCATTTTGGGATATTACAGTTTTATATCTATCATTTTTAGAGCCATTTGACTAGTTGAATAGGTTGGTCATCAGTGGATTGTAATCTTGTAGCTTGTACTTTCATTCATTTTCAGAAATAAAAGGATGTAGTTGCAGCTATTATCTATGAATTCATGTGCATTGAGTTTATGATCATGTCTATTCTCTGTTATAGTCTTTATTGAATTAAATACAGCTCCTCTTTCATACCTTGTATCTTTAGTGGCTTTCCTTACAGTTCAAAGGCAGAATTCTATTGATTTAGCTACGTTTATTTGGAAATTTCATCTTGTGTTTTATGCTTCCATTTTAATGAATTCACAAATAAACATGCTCGTTAAATCCCTCTATCTTTTTAGAATCACCATCATTCCTAAAAAACCCTAAACCATCATAAATTCATTTCTACCTTGCTCCTTTATATTTTTGCAGTTGTAAACCCTTTGATACCTAGATCTAGTTACTAGTTTCATCCCTAATCCAGCATCAAACCCTAAATTTCTCAAAACATACCTGAGCCTATCATATTTAGCCTAATATATTTCATGTCACAATCAATCCTTGGTTTTTATCACATTGTGAGAGCCCTCTGAGCCTGGTAGGGCTAGCTACTAGGTCAATGTGGTATGTGGTTACTTTTTCTGGTCTCATTTTTAGCCTTTGGAGAACTAGTGGAGTGCTACCAACTTTAGCAAACGAAACAATTTCTCTATCCAATCAGAGTTGGATAGTCCAATCGAAGTTGGGAAAGGATTGCTGATCATGGTGGCCTAAAATGGATGGTAGTCCATAGATCTGTGAGAGAATAGAGTATTCCAATTTTATTAATACAATTGAGTCTCCAAGGTTATTGGTGTTGGCCTATTGTATATGAGGTCAAGTCTCCAGTTTGATCAAAATCAACTAACTATGTAACAGAAAAATTGCTTGACATAATAAAGATTTAGAGAAGAGAAATAGTAGCAAGGGTGGTTTTTCTCTCGGAAGGGTTTACACCAAAAATATTGTGTCTCATGTGTGATGATGCGATTGTGTGCATTATTTATTGTTTATGTTGTTGATTATGGTTTTTAGTTTCTTGTCATATGGTGCACATGTTATGAGTTATTATTAGTTATTGGTTATATGCTTGATTTAGTAAGTGGGGTTTTAAATTGGTAAAAATTGTATGCAAGTCACGCTATTGATTCACCCCCCCCCCCCCCCCTCCCTCTCAGTAGTGCTTAAAGGCTTCCAACATACAGTGAAGGTCGTTCCATGACAAGAGGCATAAAAGACAAACATAGACATGTGGGTTAGAAAATGGAGACTCCAGAAATGTTGATGAGAGGTTAGAGCATCCCAGGAAAGCTATAAAATTGTCATAGCAATGGGAACCAGGCTCATAATCCACAAGTTCCATGCCTTCCATTCATTTAGCGCCCGCGGAGACAGAGAAAGCCAGTGTGCACAAAATAACACATAACCCTCGAGAAATAAGGACCCCAGAAAATAAAATAATAGTTTTGAAGCAAAGGGAGTAGACCTGAGACCTAACAAGAGTCATCACAAGGATTTAATCCTCCAGGAGAATGGAAAATGTGCACTTAAATGAGCTACAGAAACCTGAAATTGTCATGACTCTTCCTAAATATAAATATATATGAACAAACATGTGTAGACATATACAAAATGTAAGTTACATGAATCTTAAGGACATATAAGAATAGTTGAGTTACACTAATTGGTGGTCAATGACAGGGAGATTAGGGACTGAACAAAACATGATTACATATGTCATCTTCAACAAATTGAAATTCATATGCATTCGAATTTTAATATAAAGTGGGCATCATTAGTTTTGCCTAGGGAGAATTTATTTGTGCGACCTTCCTTATGGCCACCTAAAATCAAAGATATTCAAGGTCATATTTTCTTATTTGGAAAGGTTATTGAATGTCTCCATCCTCACCCTTATTTCCTTTTTATCTTGCCACAATCTCCTCATCCAAAATATCATTAAACAAGTGAAACTAAACATCATTGATATGACTAATCTAGACTCCTATTCTAGTTTTACAAATGTAAAACTTGGGATAACATGTTATGGCTAAGTTATTGGGTAGGCCCACTTAGACAATCATATTTTTATATTTTAATTTCCCTAGCTATCTACCTGTTATCCTAACATGTTGAAAATATACCTTAATTCAGTAAAAAATGAATGAACAAACAATAAAAAATTAACAAACGAGAAAAATGATATGTGTAGCCTTGGTTGCCGAAAATATGTCAATAAGTCAAATGCTAATTGTGTAGTTGTGGATTTCAAAAAATATCAATCAAAACATTATCCTTGTGAGCCCTATGATTTTACTGTCAAAATGAACTTTGTAGCCTTAGCTGCCAAGAAAATTCCAATAAGTCAAAAGTTAATTGTTTAGTTGTGGCTTTCAAAAAAGTGCAAAGAATCAATCAAAACATTATCCTTGTTAGCCCTATGATTTTACAATAGTGAGTTATAATTTTTCATGTACCATACATCATTAAATTAGATAAAATTTGCAAGAGTAATATAGTGTTATGTTGAAGCATAGCAAATTTGACCACATCAGCTAAATCTTTGTTTTTGGTCATTATATTAATACATAATGATTTTATGTATGGGAAGAAAGTGGTGTTATGATGATCATAAAGGCTACATTGCTCTACCAGTTAGACATGAGACTCCAAGCACGTATCTATCTCAATGGCAGTGGACATGAATATGTAATCTTGTTCTACCAACTAGACATGAGACTTCAAGCACAAATATCTATTTTCATTTTTGGTGGCCATGCATATGTAATATTTATCTATCAATTAGACATGAGATTCGAACCACAACTATCTCTTTTGATTGGTGGGTATCTATTTTCATTGGTGGCAGCCTCTGGCATTTATAATTTTCCATGTCTAGTAATATATTTCTATAGATGGCCTAATATCAATGCTACATACATATGCATATACACATACATATGTATGTGTATGAAATTTGAATGTGTGTGTGTGTGTACACACACACATATATACAAGGCCCAAGTACATAAGTAGTTTGGGAGAATGCATTGGGACTAAATTGCCTATTTTTTAACACAATGGAAAGAGAATAAAACATCTAATTAGGGATATACATATACATGTATATACATTATATTGTAAAATTTATATAATTAAAGATGTGGTTATAGTGTACTACAGTAAAGGCATTGACATTGACATCCAACGGTGGTATTGGAGACTAATCCTCTAGAGATCTTGTAGTAAAACACATCATGGAAGATGTTGAGTGGGTTGTTGGAATGGTTGAAAGTTATATATTTCAATTTTATATTGGTTGGAATGGTTAAAAGGTATATATTTCAATTTTATATCCTAAACACACTACTCACGTATCATTGAGTTTGAACTTTGACAGCATGAATTAAGATGTTCTTTATGTTTGTATAGCACTACTCATACTATTGAGTTTGACATAAATATTCAGATCAATTTTGACCACATGAGCATTAAGATGCTCTCTATTTTTTCATGTCATTTTGTTAACAATAAGATTGGAAAATAGTGTAAATTTTTTCAAATAGAGGAAAATACAAATTACATTCAAATAATGCAAAGTTATAATTATATTTCATTTTATCAAGTCAAATCATATATATATTATGAGATTGGTACTTCAAAACACAATTTTATGTTTTGGAAGATAAATTGGGTTTTTATGTATACATCTTATAATTTACAATTATTTTAAGTAATTTCATTATACATACATACATATACACACACACACACACATATATAGCTTGAGTGGTCCTAATGGTTAAGAGCATATGTTTCCTCCTAAGAGGTCACAGGTTCAAAAACAGAAGGGGGTAGAGTATGTATGGCTTCGTAGACTTAGCAGTCAAGATCATTGCGCGGAGGTGGGTCCCTTTTCCCACAAACAAGGGGGTCTCATACACCAATTTGATAGCTGGCTTGGTCGTGATCTTAAAATTGGATTATATATATATATATATATATATATATATATATATATATATATATATATATATATATATATATATATATATGTGTATATATATATATATATATATATATATATATATATATATGCATCGAGAATTGTACCTCAGTAATCGCCTCATTCTTCAAGGCATAAATGCTCCAACCCATCTAGTAAATCAATATACTCTACTCGACCAAGAATATCTAATGAGGAACCCACCTATGAGGGCTCTAGTAAATCATTAGATGAATATGTACATTCTCGTACATTGTGTCAACATCGTGGTATGTAGATTTTACATGCATGTAGTTGCACACACACACATTGTTGTGTAATGTTTCTTGCATTTTAGATGCATCTCTCACTAGAGGGTCTTGCGAGAGTGGAAAACCATTAATTCCTCATAAGTAATCATTTTTTCCCATCCACAACAAGGTAATAATGAAGCAAACATGGGTTCTCTCTTTTCAACAACTACTCCAAATATTGAACGTCCATTTGTTGAGCAAGGTCCGATAGGTAAATTCCTATAATTTATTTGTGATTGTAATCATGTAAATCGATTTTTCTATGGTTGTATAACCATATACTACATGAGTATTTGTTATGTTTATGTGAATAGGGGGTGAATATCATATTATGTACAATGAAGTTGGTGAAGCAAGGGTGCAATTTGCACAAGAGGAGGATTGCATTCTGACAAATACTTATCCATCAGATGTATTTGATGATTTTCCTTGGGCTAGTGAGGTGTAAAATTTGACACTTAAAAAATATAGAGATAATCGTGAAAATTTGTGGGGTGATCTTCGACAGTTAGAACTCCCTCTAAAGAGTTGACAAAGATTAGAGATTGTTTTATACTCTTTAGGCACATTTATTGATTTATATGATAATATTGGGCCTACAACTAATATTTTTTTGACATTATATGAAAGCGCAAAGAAAAATTAATGGGGCCACATAAGTGGTATGATGTAAATAAAAGTGTTCAAAGAGAACAAGTCATTTCGGTGTTTATCTTTAAAGAAGGACCAAAGAGGTCGATGTCAAAGGTGCAATATTTTAAGTACCCTCACATCGCACCCTTTTTGTATGATAGGTTTAATGCAACATATGGCATATTGCCTTAGAATGACAAGATACCTTATTTTTTTGCAAAGTTTATTTATGCTAATTTTTTTATGGGCATGAAACCTGATTATACAAACCTTCCATCTAACTTCTATTGAGTTGTAAGAGGTCATGCATATAATAGGATGGGTGCATTTAGAGACTCATTTTTACCTCGCCCTCCACCTCCACTAGTATCTCCACCAACAAGGGTGCTTACACTATGATGAGAAATAGATGCAAAATCTCAAGTTGGTCGAGAGGCAAGAGACACCATTGTAGATAGCATAAACTCTGCATTTGCTAGAATTGATGTTGGTTTAAAGGAGCACAAAGCATAATCAGTTTTGAATATAAATCAAATGATAAGGTAGATGAAATGACCATTGAATATGTTTGAGCTTATACAAAGGCTTGTCACAATGGTTTGCACGAGTTAATGGGTAGGAGGAAGAGGGCATGAGATCGCTATGTCCTACAATTGGTAGAAATGTTTCATTGTAAATTTGGATCTATTTTAGTTATTATTTATATGTTCACGTGTTTTCTAAACAATGAATAATACATGTGATACATGTTTTCCATTTGTAGTTCATGTGCATGTTGATTGAGAAGGGTATAAGACGTGAGTCTGATAAAAATTGGGATGCATTGAATAATGTATGTTCTTTCAAATACATTCATATTTGTACTTCAATTTTATATTTATTAATGTGAACAAAATTTTTGTGAAGTTACAAATTTACTAAAATTTTGTATGTCCATAGATTTCAATTCCATTTCTTGATGTAATCGGTCCAATGTACTCTTCAATCCTTGGAGGAGATGTTGGCACTTCATATGTGTGTTTCATTATGTTTTCGAATTTTGAGTAAAGTGTCATTTTATTAGATAAAAATTGTGTCAAGACATAAGATGTTTGCAATTTGAAAATTGTAGGGTCAATGTCCAATAACTATATCATTTTTGAGGAATTTGGGTATGGGGCTTGGACTCTCATCCACTAGAGGAGATGTTTTACACACTAGCACTTAAAAGGTATTACATGCTTCATGTTTCAACAATTTTAAAGTTTTATTGATATTTCCAAGTGAAAAGTCTTACAATTTTATTTATTTTAAATTTTAGGGTGGTGGTTTGGATGCTCCTTCATCTTTGGGGTAGGGACTCTCTTCCAGAGACTCTCTTCCATCCCACAAGATGTTTCAAACATTGAGGTATTTATGTGATCAAACTTGGGTTGATGCATTTTATTCTATGTAGGAATTTATATATGTATGTACATATTTGTTGCACAGACCACTAATAAGGTCACCCATGAGAGAGTGCACGGGGTATGCATACAACTTAGATAATACATATATTTTTATGTATGTATGTTACTATGTATGTTGTTCTTTATTAAACACTCTATCACATGTAGCACATGCATATAATATTTATTTTTTTAGAATTCATAATTTTTGGAACTTAATATGAATTTATTTTACTTTTAAGTTCTTTTTGGAATTACTACTTTAGTAACTATGTTCATGTTAATTTATAGATCTCAAAATTGTTGTATATGAATTTAAATTGTTCATGTATAGTACTCTAATTGAATGTTTTAAATGAATGGTATAGATGTTTTGTTAATTGAATGTTTTAAAATGAATGGTATAAATGTTTTGTTAAAAAATATTTGAATAAATTTTATGTTAAAATTTTGAATAAAAATGTTTAATAATAAGTTAAGAATTTCAATAAATGTAATTATAAGTTATAATTTATTTTTATTCAAATTTTTATATATGTGGAATTTAATGTTTTTAATAATTTTGTTATTTTAATTATTTTCATTATCTTCATTGCTCAACCCATTGATTTTATTAGCACCAACCCATTGATATTATTAGCACCATGAGTGGATAAAAATTTTCTATGGGAATTACGTGAGGAACACTCGGACTCATTCCTTAATCCTTGTCATATGTACCCTTTGTTCTTTGCGAAGGCTTGAATCCCATCCCCTCATCTCTTCGCAGAAAGGTTGCAAGGCTGTAGTTTCCAAGGACTGTAATCTTTATACGCGAAATCTCATTGCTTCTTTGAGGAAAAATTGATCCTCGCATTTCACTAAGCTCTAAAAATGAGCCATGCTACTACCAATTCGCTATTACACACAAAAATGTGAGGTCTCTGTTGAGGGAAGATTTTATTTTTCAAAAAAATTAATAAACCATACACCCAACAATTCTTCCACACTTGTTCCCTCTTATCCTCTGCGACAGTTGTGTAATAATGGCCACCAAAAAACAACTCTGTATTGTGAATTCCTGAACACAGCCCCCGCACCCTATAATCCCTGCAACACAAACCCTATATATTCCTAATATAAAAAAAAACTATTACAATGGACTAATTGCAAGTTCAAATATAAAATTAAGTCACACACTCAGCTCTGCTACTCGGAAAATGCCTTCCTTTATTAATAAGTAGTCACCAAAATGATTACAAATACACTCTCAGTTCAGATCCAAAAAATAAGATCTAATCGACTAAGAATATAAAAGAAATCCTAATTAACTAAAAATACATGTATAACACATGGCAGTTACCTTTATTTCATCTTGATGATTTCAAGCTACATCTGGCAACAAGGCCATTTATTACTCACACAACTCACCACTCAAACAAACTAGACTTTCTCAAGGTTAACTAGCAATTTGCCAAGGAACGCCATAAGGCTGTAACATAGGAAATAGTCGCATATAAGAAAGAAGATGCGATATGTTATGTGATTAAATTGAATATTTAAACTCTAAATATGAATTATTTTATTTGAAAATAAATTTTAGGTTTCCAGAATTGTTTAGATAAAGAAATTGGTTTTTTAGTAAGGTCAGTATAGATAATATATAGAGTATATTGAGTTAAGGACACAACAATATATGAATGTAATGAAGACTAAGTGCAATGATGATTGCTATCATTGTGAAGGTTATCTACAAGTCAAAATATATGGAATTTTAATAGTGAAACTTGTTAGCCATAGTATTTTGGCGCTTAGAAGGAAATTAGATTAGTCTAATGGATTGTTGATTAGTGAGTGGAGTGTCTCTTTTTCACGATAGCTAGTAGATACTTCCTAGAAATGTAAGTGTTCATAACTTGTGATTGTGATGTTTAATGTTGTTTTTTCATGGATTATATTACTTTCTAGTTTATTCAATTATATTTTCATGTTTAAGTTAGCATTTGAAATTTATGATTTATGATGACCAAATGAAACTAAATCACATTGTATCAGCATGTATTCTAGTGAATGCATATGTTCATTCATTAATAATGTAGCTATCAATATAAGATTTCAGAAATCTAAGTAAATTACTTGTAGTATAAATTGGTGGTTTCAGTAAGGGTATTGGATAGATAACCATAATGCCTCAACCTAAGTTTGCACTAATTTCTCTAAACGGTCAATGTTGATAGCCTACACAAGTGGATAAATATCAAGATGATATACAAACGATCATGTAAGATGGAGATTGCCAAAGCTCTATTTTAGTATGAGAACTAAAAAGAATGAAAAGTTAGATGAAATAATACATTGGAGATTCAACTTCTTAGAATTCCATTCCAAAATTACATGATGTCGAATATCAAGAAATTTTCAAACTATAAGTGGAAATAGCATATGGAAGAAGAGCATAGATGAAGATAGATGTGATATGCTACAATATTCAACCCAATTATTGCAATTTAACATAACAACATTGAAATCATTTTTCAACATATTTTAAGCAGATGACCATACAAGGTGGAAAAACATGTGAACCCTAATTGAAAGTCATATTCTTTCCTATATCCCATATTTTGGATACTCTGCATCTTGATGCCCATGATATTTTCCACTCCCACTCCTTGAGATCATTTTTCATCATGTTCTCATTTAATTAATATCTTAACAACTTCTCAATTGTGCTTGAAATTGGGCCCAAGACCAATTAAGAAGGATCATGCACACAATATGAGCTCTATCATCACTACCCATCTATTTCACATTCTTCAGGCTCTTCATCATAAATCACCTTTGTGGATTCATAGTTTTAGCTTAAGGGCTAGCCTCTATTATAATGAGAGTTTTTGCAGCAAGGAGCCTATCATTGGGTGGAGTGTCCCTTTTTCACAATCGATTAATAGATACTTCTTAGAAATGTAAAATTCATAACTTGTGATTATGTTGCATTAATATTGTTTTGAGATGGCTTATATTACTTTCCAATTTGTTCAATTCTATTTGTGAGTTTAAGTCTACATTTTAAATTTATGATTTATGATGACCAAATGGTTTAATTATATTGTATAATCCCCTATTTTAGTGACTACATATGTTCATTCATTAATAGTGTAGTTATCAAAACAAGAATTCAAAAATATAGGTAACAAATTTGGAGTATAAATTGATGGTTTCAAGAAGGGTATTGGGTAGATAACCATAATGCCTCAACCTGAATTTGCATTAATTGCTTTAAACACTCAATGTTGATAACCTACACAATTCGATAAATATCAAGATGATATACAAACGATCATATATGATGGATATTTTCAATGCTGGATTTTAGTACTAGAACTAAAAGTAATGAAAATTTGAATGAAATAATACATTGGAGATTCAACTTTTTCTAGAATTCCATTTCAAAATTACACACCGTCGAATATCAATAAATTTTTAAATCATAACTAGATAACATTTGTAATAATATCACATATGAAGACAGACGTGATATGTTATAGAAATCAACCCAATATTTTCAATTTAACATAACAACATTGAAATCACTTTTCAACATCTTTTAATTATATAACCATACAATGCAAAAACATGTGAACCCTCATTGAGATTAATATTGCTTCTTGATATCCCAATTCCCATGCTATTTTCCACTTCAACTACATGAGATCATTTGTCATCGTGTTCTCATTTAATTAATCTCTTGACAGCTTCTTAATTTTGCTTCACATTGGACCCAAGGCTTATTAAGAATATCATGTGCATGATATGAATGCTTATCACTACAAATATATTTCACCTTCTTGAAGATCTTCATATTATTTTTGCCTCTATGGATTCCTCCCACCAAAGAAGTCCTTTTGTGCTTCTACCAAAAAAAGTGTTGTTTTTCACTTAAAATTCTCTCATACATCTCAAAACAATTAATAACAATATTAAAAAAAAAAAAAAAAGAAGAAGAAGAAGAAGAAGAGAATGATAAAAGTAAAATCTCAAACCATTATTCACCAAATTCCCACACTCAACAATATGTAATGAAATGAATTGTTAAACTCAACCATTTGAAATCAATAATAATTTTATGATTAATTTATAAATGGAAAAAACATATAGGTAAGTATGTGTCCGTCTTTCTTCTATATGTGAATTCGATAATTCGATTATTTAAATTATAAATTATATAAAGATATAAAGTGATATTGTTATAACGTTATATTCTATTCTATAGTTATAATGTTATATTAAAAGTATATTAAACTTATATATTGAAGTCATGTAAACATGTTTTAAGATTTTATGAACTTGTATATTAAGATGAAAGCTATAAATTATATGCTTGTAATTATCTATAAAATGTCACCATTATACACTTTCTGAAGACTAGGTCTAGAGCGTTTGCGTAGCCGTTCATGCTTCAGTCATTTTTTTGTTGCTAGATTATGGCCGCATGGCCCCTCTGAAGACCATCCCGGAGGTGAATGCTCCCCCTGACCATGCCTCTATGTTTTATGCACTCATCAACTCTCTAAATATGCCTCAGTCGAGGCTTGCAATCTCCAAGTTTGTAAAAAAAAAGTCATTTCTAAACATGTTTTTAGAGTTTATGAACTTGTATGTTAAAGATGAAAGTTATAAATGATATGCTTGCAATTATCTATAAAATGTCTTCATTAAAATCTAATACGTAATACAAATTATAAATATTATTTTTTAAATGATAAATATATTTATACAATTTGTACTTGCTCCATTCTATCTATATCTCACCTTTTCAAAAATCTGGTTTACTCGACTTCTCATATTGATATATCCATGATTTTGAATCTTAATTCTATACCCTAAAATTAAGCTTGAGATGGTCCATTTAATAGTAATTTAATCCTCATCTTACTTGGAATTATTACCCAACTATGGTGTGCACCAACACCTAGTGAACCCAACTACTTCAAAGTCTATATCCATGTAAAGTTAGTAAAAAAATTTGATGCCTTTCTCATGTTGAGTTATTTTTTGAAAAGGGCACTTCTATCAGTGGTATGGATTTTTTCTCATATTAAATTGTGTGTAGGAACCAATTTTTAGAAAATTCCAAAATCATGACCTAATTCAACTACAAACTTCATAGAAGAAAAGAGCCAACAAAAAAATACTAGTTTTTTTCTGAAAAATACTAGTCTTTTTCCACAGAAAATAAGGACACACTTAGAGTGCAGGACACAACGCCCACTCCAAATCCTATCAATAACCTTCCTAATTCAGGAATGAAGGCACACTAAAATAATATGGAACCATAAGGATGTGAATGCATTTAACATATTAGCAATTGATCTCTCTCTTGACATTACCATGCAACTAAAAAACCGATCTCGTGTGTGTATCTACAAGCCGATAAAAAGGGTAAATGGAAAATTGATATGTTCATCGTATCCATTAAGATAATTTGATCAAAAGAGAAGTTCTGATTACCTTTACAACTGAGATTTCAACCCACCCAATAATTGTAACACCATGTCGATTTAAAAGAGATTCCATTTCAACCTACTAAAACAATAAATAATCAATGGTGATGTAATGAACATGTATATCCCCTTCCATTCATAAAAAACGTGATTATATCAAATTTGATAAAAGGATTCAAATACAAAGGACAAAATATGGTTATTATATGCAAAAACAATTTAGCAACTAAAAATACCAACCCATATTTTTAATCTTATCCATGAAATTTGGGGTAGGTCAAACAACTCCATTTTCATAATGAAATAGTAGTAGGATATGAGAAGGAAAAAACAACCAGCTAGTACTAGTGTGTAAGCCACAATGTTTAAAATGAAGTTTTGGATATTGATATTGATAGCAGTACCCACGTAGTACTATGATCAAATTAATACTAGTAATTCCTATTAAGGTGACTATACTCATGGTAAATTCTCATTGTTGGAATTTGAAAAACATATTTCCATAGTTCAGTGAGTACTCCCATTCGTACTCTTCAAATTATCAAATAATTGGTCATAGCAAGAACCTTCAGGTATCCCCCTATGTCTCTTATAATTTTGAATTAATAGCTATTAGTTAATTGTAAACATTATTATAATCAAACTTACTACTAAAAGGATTATCACAGATTCCTCTCACATTATATAAGCCTTTGTTGAAATGGCTAAAAGAACATGTGAAAACTGCTGAAAAATGATAATGTGTTTACACCATGTAAGGTATTGGTGTTATTCAACTTCATTCATTCCTATCTAAATGTTGAGTTTCTTATGTGTAAATATAACTGTGGATTTCTTATTCTTTTTTTTCCTCAATCTTCTAAAACCATTCTCAAATATAGAAATAGAGTGCCAACATGAGCAAGGTAATTTCAAGGCCATAAATAATATTCTTAACCTAAAGTAATGACTAGAGAAGGGAGAGACTTTATTATTTTCTTAGCACTTACTTTTTATCAATTGTATTGACAAAGATAGTAGGTAAACAAATTTTTGAAAGAAATTAATACTCAAATTCAAAGAAGTATCCACATTTTTAAGGAAAATTCAGAAATCTAGAACATGGGAATAAATTATAAATAAAGATGATATCATTCAGTGACTTAAGAAGGGACAAAATAAACATTGTCTTATAGTAAGGGTTGACAGATTTTTTGAATCCCAAAGAACAAAAATGAGTTCTTGTGCAACAACCTTCAATACCATAGAGTAGTGAACCTTGAAAAAGACCATACGGGTTGTCAAGTTTGAAAAAAATATATAGGGAACTTCTCCCACATCAATTGGTAACAAAGAAAACAACTCGAAAGTATAAGCAATGTCAAGAAAAAATTGGGGCACAACTTATTGATGAATAGAGACATCTTCCTTCATGAAAATGTATTCTCAGGATGGGATTAGTTATGATAAATGTCCTATTAAAACATATAACTAATTTCATCTATAGCTTTTTAGGTATCTTTAAACTCTTGCATGAATGTATTTTTTGACCTAATGAATCACACTAAGCGTTTATTTTTCAAAATATACTAAATGTTGGTACAAATGTCATTCGTTATATAAATAAAGACATATTTCCATACAAATACATTAGGCGTAAAGTAGGGAATATAAATAGAATTTCCACATTTGGTGCTCTTTTTCTTAAGAAAAATTTGTCAAATCTCTTCTTAGATACTTTCATCTGCTAAAATAAATCTCCTTTTGGATATAAATGTTGTAGCACATTACTAAACCTGCAATTATATGGAACATTTAAAACTAAAACTTCATGTTGTAATTGACATAGAGGCAACATAAGGAATGTAAATCCAATATAACATAATTAAAATTAGTCAGAAAAAATTTGTTCCTCCACTTTAGGGACAGTTATAAAAGTTTAGGTCCTTGTTTTCTTTTCAATATGGTTTGAAAATTGTTGATAAGATAAGAATTTTGTTTTCAAACGGGTCTAGTAACAATGCCTCAGAGAAATAATATATGAGCACAATATATCCAATTTAAACAAAAACAAATGGTGAGAAACAATTCCTCAATATGGTTGTAATAGTGTACACATATCTTATGGTTGAGGAGTTGAAAGAAAACTCTCCAACGAAACATAGAAATGTTAGCTTAAGTTCCAAAGGAACAAATGTTCTCTTATAGATTTTGTATCCAATAAAAAATAGTTGACCATTGAGATGGATCGGGCATTGAGAGATATTGTATCAGCAGAAACAGTATGTTCAATTATACTCCAAATGATTGTAAGGAGTTTACCATTTATAAAATTACTACTCGCATAACCATTGAGAAATGACCAATTAATTATGCCACATGCAATACCCATTCCCGCCATTTCTTCTCACTATAAAGGATAGAGGATAACAAATAATTTTGTTTTATTTTATAACTTGAAAGTGAGGAACTAAGACCATTCTCTAAACTATATAGTTGATGTAGATCAATTACAACTTTTATTCTTCTTATGGATGATACTAAATTTATTTAACACATTCTCAGTACTCATTGTGTAACCAAGGAGAGGAATATTTCTCAAATAAAAACTAATGCAAGTGAGTGCTTGGTGTTTAACATTCAAATAATTATAAAAATGAACAAGAAGAAGTCAACAAAATAAGCACTGTAATGAGTGAACATAGCTCTATCTTGTACAAATACTTGCTTTCACATTATGGATTTCAAGTGCCCCAAATTAATAGTCCAAATCAATATATAAAAAGGTAGGGCCTGTAAGAATAGGGTGTAATATATTACCAAATATGCTTGGAAATGTCAAAGAGTTATGGTCATACACATTTAAGAACCTATGAATATAATTGAGACCACCTACCAGATCATTTCCCTCGTCAAATACATAATATGATGTAATGTCAACTGAAATAGAAGAATGCATACCCAAAATTTAAATAACCTTCTTGGAAAGTTGTCTTTCTAAAGAACAATAGATAACACATATACATGAATATGAATCAAAAGGAAATAAATAACATGAAAGAAAAGATCTATCAAGACGACAATACAAATAGTTCAATCAATTTTAATAGAGATAATTTATAATATAAAACATGTCATATGGCCAGCGGGCATGAAGACTGCAGTAATGTTCCCTACTATTTCATTTCTAGATTAGAATGACACGAATCCAGTTTATATAGGTCACCATTAACCTATGCTTCTTTATCTTGGTATCTTATTTTTTTCTATCAAGAAAGTGAAGATTAACAATGGCACTTCAAATTGTTCAGACAGTTCAGATGATGATGCAAATTTTGATTTTAAAATAGAAAACCAATGTTAAAACAAAAAATAATGTGAGTTCATTGGAGCAAGAAAGAAGCTCTGTAGAGTAACTGCCAGGGAAGCTAAAAGCTGGAAGGTGTAGGCTCCTTTAGCTGAATAAATAAAATTACCCTTGCATTGAGAAACTCCTTGATAAGGCCCTTAGGGAACCGACCCAGTAGATGTTGCCCTTCCCTAAGCCATGACATGCACTGGAATGTACGGATCTCGTGTTCCCTATTGAAGAACAAATCCACATCTTCAAGCTCCATGATGGAGCCATTGCATGGGGTTTTGATCTTTTCTCTGGTCCATTAACAAAGATTTATTTCTGGTCCATTTCGTAAGCTTATTGGCAGGATCCAACCATTAGAAACTTAGGAGACAAATTTTCCTCTACAAATTGAAAATGCAAATGCGAAGGGGTTTCCTCATTCAATTTAAACTGTAAAATGTGATGAGGCTCAGTAGTTTTCTCAGGAAGTCAAGTCAATCCATTATGGTAGACCATACATGCCCTAACTATTAGTTTTTTCTTAACTATTAACTATTAATACAATAACATAAAAATATTCAGTTGTCTTACATTTGATCTAATGGTGTAAACTATTACATAGTGGAGGGGAGTTATTCTCAAAGGAGAATTGTGTAGATTCTGTAATTATTCTCAAAGGAGAACATCATACAACATAATAAACAATAAAAAAATGAATGTATTGTAAAATTAAATTCAAATAAATATTAAATATATATCATGCTCTAGTTACTTATTATACCATAGTGAAAAAAATGGAAAAATAATAATTCACAATTAGAGAATGGACATTTCCAGATTCATAAATATAATGTTGAAAACTTCAAGACTTACTGAACAATCTACACAATTCTCTAGAAATTCTCAACATAATAATTCACAAATTTCAAATAGAAATAAAAATATTAAATTAAAAAAAATTAATAATAATAAATAATAAATTCTTTAAAAATAATTTAATTATCATATAATTAATATATTTTAAAAAGTGACATAAATTATTAATATTTAATATATTTTCCAGTATGTTTTTTAAACTTAATTTAATCTCAAACTAAAATTACTAGTTAGATCATATATGTTGTAGATAAAACTTTTTAATGTTAACTATGAAAATATATATATATATATATATATATATATATATATTTATTTATTAATTAGTACTTTTCAAAATAAAAGATGTACAATTACTTGAATAGTTAGTATGAAATGTATATATAGTATATAATAAAATCAATGTACTAGATTTATTTGTATTAATTTTAAGATTTATAAATGTGAGAATAAACCTAAACTCTTAAATTTAAAAGTGTGAAAATAAGAAGCCCAAACCCTTCAATTTTGCACTCTAAAAAGGTGCATCAAGGGATTTGAGAGATGTGATGAATCTATACTAATTTTAATAATATTTTCAAATTTTAAAACTAAAAACACAATAAAAAAAATTTATTATATAAATTAATTATTAACCATTTTTGGTGATAATTTAAATGGTGGAAACTTATCCGGATAATGTCACTAATCTAGATTTCAATCCCGAGTAACTTGATATGATTCGTCATAAAACCACACATAAAAATTAAAATGCTAACTAGATTTGTGACGTAACAATTTCTAAGTAGCACATGGGTGATGTAACAATTTCTAAGAATCCATCATGTGACGTCAAATAATTGCTGACATGGATAGAAAATTCCAACAGAGCTTAAACTGCATCATTCCATTTTATTTTTTTTTGGGACGTTACTCGTATTTTAATGTATTGTAGATCCCGCAGGTCCATGTGCAGTAGTGATCGGCTTTATATACATAGTTAAGATTTAAATATTCTATATTTATTGGATGTTTATCAGTTACTCGCATTATTTAATGAACGAATTTCTAGCATAAGCATGAGTCAATGTGTATGTGTGTTTTAATAGAATCTTATGGAATCATATAACTTAAATATAGTTGTAAAATATATTTAACAATAAAAACATCTAAGGAAAAATATAACATTGAAGACAAAATAAATGAATTTCTAACATAAGTTCAATATATATACATGTTTCAATAAACATAACAATTATAACAAATTAGGATAGAATCATATGGAATCTTGCAGACTATATAAGTCAAAAATATAAATCAAAATAGAGTCCTATGGAATCATATAACTTAAATATAGTTGTACAATATATTTAATAATGAAAACATCTAAGGAAAAATATAACATTGAAGACAAAATAAATGAATTTCTAACATAAGTTCAATATATATACATGTTTCAATAAACATAACAATTATAACAAATTAGGATAGAATCATATGGAATCTTGCAGACTATATAAGTCAAAAATATAAATCAAAATAGAGTCCTATGGAATCATATAACTTAAATATAGTTGTACAATATATTTAATAATGAAAACATCTAAGGAAAAATATAACATTGAAGACAAAATAAATGAATTTCTAACATAAGTTCAATATATATACATGTTTCAATAAACATAACAATTATAACAAATCAAAATGGAATCATATGGAATCTTGTATATACATGTTTTAATAAACATAACAAGTATAACAAATCAAAATGGGATCATATGGAACCCTCTAGACCATATAGCTCAAAAATATAATTGTAATTTATATATAATATTAAAAAAAATTAATTAATTTAAAGCATAAGTTCAATATATACCATGTTTCAATGAACATGTAACAATAAAAATTAACCTTGACATAAAGTCCTATAATGTATGTATGTCCATATGTATCTAAACTATGGAATGTCTATAAAAAAATGTAATGGAATGCCATCTTCAAGTATTCATTCATGATCTTCTTTTTTAATTTTCCATTTTCTAACTTCCAATTTTTCCTTCGTTTGGATTTGTATTAGTTGTATGTGTGTTGCACATACCAAATGATTGTACAACAAGTTGATAGTCTTGAAAGTGGACATGATTTGGTGTTTGATGGGTTTCTTGAAAAAAATATCCTTTCACTATAAGAGACCTTATTTCATATGTAAACCCATTATCATCATAGTCTTTCAATAATTTCTTCTTTGTATCTACGTAACGCATCCAATAATATTGACATTTTCTTCATTCCCTACGGGTGCAACCACAGCAAAGACATCTCCTGCAAGCAATGTCATATGTCATTCAATTTCATTGACAAATAACTCATTATAATAAAGTCTACATACATTGTTTTAAAACATGAAACAATCATTCTAAGTAATAGTAACAACTTACCTTCCCTAAGGGATCAAAAACTCTACCACCATCAGTTGACACTACAGTCTCTTCTACTTCCATATCTTTTGCAGTTGTGAGTGACATTTTCCCCTTCGTATTAAGTTTTGTACGTTTCCAAGCTTTAACATATTTATTAATTTTGTTCTCACAATTTTCTATGAACTTTGTATCATCTATGCAAACTGAAACAAAACAAGATTCTTTTTGTTGATCAAATGCAAACACATTTTGGTGCGAGAGTTTTGTTTTAATTGAAAGAAATTTTCAAGTCCCATGTATTGTGCTAGTGTCGTATGTCGTTGATCTATTAACATCGTGGATTCCAATATGCCAAAAGAACCTATGTTTTTTCAAAGAATTCAATTCAGTACAAGTGAATGTGTGTGTGTGTGTGTGTGAACATTTTTTTGAAGAGTAACTATAGCTATATTTAAAGAATAAATTTATTTAAAAAATAAAATTAATAAAAAATCATGTGCGCTATGACATATATGTACTACATGTGCACGTCCTTTGATGGATTACTTTCATGGATTAGAGTTGCTTGGCACCATTGAACAACGTCTTTAGTTGATCCAAGTTTGGAAACATAGTGGTTCATTTGATACCTTCAAAGTGTTTGTTTTACACAAACTCCTACACCATCATGATCACCTTTTCCATGACCAATCTCAAAGAAATTCTAATAATTTTAAATGCTTGTTTTTCTATGAAGGTGACACCCAGAATTATAGTTCATTTTGAATTGACCTGCGCATTCGTCTAACCATATCCAATGTTCCTTGAATTTGATCCCACATATCGTGCTAGTGTCATGTGTCGTTGATCTATTAAAATTGTGGATTCCAATATGCCAAAAGAACCTATGTTTTTTCAAATAGTTCATTTCAGTACAAGTGAAATGTTTGTGTGTGTGTGTGTGTGTGTGTTTTAACATTTTTTTTAAAGAGTTACTATAGCTATATTTAAAGAATAATTTTATTTAAAAAATAAAATTAATAAAAAGTCAGATGCACTACAACATATATGTACATTCGTGCGCACATATTTTGATAGATTACTTTCATGGATTAGAGTTTCTTGGCACCATTAACAACATCTTCAGTTGATCCAATTTTGGCAACATGGTGGTTCATTTGATACCTTCGAAGTGCTTGTTTTACACAAACTCCTACACCATCATGATCACCTTTTCCATGACTAGTCTCAAGAAATTCCAACAATGTTTAATGCTTTTTTTGTCTATTAAGGTGACACATATAATTATAGTGTATATTTGAATTGACCTATGCATTCATCTAACCATATCCAAAGTTCCTTATATTTTATCCCTACACGTGTTTTCAATGAATCGTAAATTTTATCAAAACATTGTTGTACAAAATGTGTATCCTGTGTACGCTCATCGTTGATATAAAAATGATATTATTTAATGATATGTTGATTGTCATTTGTATTTTACATATTATCAATACTTTTTTTAGCACATTTCTATATAGAATGTGAACAAGCATTTAGACTTGCTCAGAATGATGATAATCACTCTGTATTTCTTGTTGTGTAGTCGATGTGTAATTCTCTAAAAAATCAACCACTAACAATATAATTCTTAGTTTTAAAACTTCACGTGATTGTTTTAATTGTAGATCTTGCCATCGGGCTTTGTAAGAGTGGTTGGTGTATTTATAAATTTCTTTTTCAAAGTTCTGCAAAAATTCTCTCACATTGATTTTATCATCTTTCAGGTCAATCCTTATAGAGCTTGTACCAATTTTATCACTGATATACTTGTATCTCATTCAATTGACTATTTTATTTGATAATGATCGATCATTCATGTCAATGTGATATTCTAAGTGAAATAAAGACAAATTTCCACATCCATCACATTTATTTCCACTAAAACATTTTTTTTTTTTGGTAAAATATATCATCACCTTCCCTTTCACATAAAATTTGAGGTACGAACTCACAGATTGTGGAAGGAAGAGGTGAAATTGTCCAAATAAAACTACCACAAGCAAGGAAGGTACTATAATATAATTTAAATTCCACATGATAACGATAACAACAAGTGTCACAGGCAACTCCGGATGCGGATGACACCCAGGCTTGATGGGACGCCCGTCTCACGCCACCTCCCAAGGACGTTGATGTGGGATGGCCATGTGGCCTCCCACAAGGGCATTAAAAGGGGCATTCAATATGCCACCCTACGAGCCATTAACGCAGCTCTCTCGAACCGTCGACGCTCTGTGCATTTCATCTGGTTCATTTCGGCTTTTGATATGGATTTCGGTCTACTGTATGGCAATTGTTCTATTTGCACCACCACTGCTCTGCATCGAATCTCTTGCCCGCCTGCCTACGCTGAGCCAAGCGCTCGAACGCAGACTGGTAGGAGTTGTGCGCTTCTTTGCTGCTTGGAGACTATTTCTAAGTTTCATTTTACGCATAGCAATTTTTGTTGTTCGAATTCTCAGTCCATTTCTTCCAGCGCCCAGTTGTCGCTTCTCCTCTGCCCTTTCCACCAGCATCTCCCTATCACCATGCCTAGATTGCGCCATCGAATGCGATGTCGTCGCGGGTCTAGCTGTGGTCACGCCATTCATTCTTGGTCCTCTCCCAGTTCGGATTCCTCCTCTGAGGATTTCACCTGTGACCACATCCCGGAAATAAGGAGTCGCAGAGGTCTGCTCCATTCCACTGAATTCGCTCACCCCGTTTCGTGCCCTCCGCCTCCCCATGTGCTCTCCTCTGTGCCTCAAGCCTTCCAATCTGGTGCCCCTCCCGTTCCCCCTCCATTTACCTCCACTCGCCTGCGTCAATATTCTCAACGAGCGGAGTTCAGATTCGATTTTTAATTTGATAGGCTGGTCATCACGACATATGTCATAGTTACCATTCGAGAAGAGACAACTCGTCCTTCTCCCCCTTCAGTCGCTGTCCCTGGTCCCTCTGTCGTTTTCCCTGGCCCCAGTGTTGCTCCAAACCCCGCATCTGCAGAAAATTCCAAGGCCTCCTTGGCCCAGTTGAACATTGCTCATGACGTCTCTATGCAGGATCAAATGAAGGATGGTGAGGACAAAGACAAGGCGATTCCCTCTACTGATGAAGGCGGAAGCAGTGATGAGTACAGATGCAGAATTGTGGAGGAACCGCCTTCTCCAGCCAATGATCAGTAGACCGAAAGACCCTTAGAGGTTTTTGTTTCTCATGCACAGCATTCCTAGGTTAATTTTGGATTTTCTGTTTAATCATCCTCTGCTTGCAAAGTGGTTAGTCTTATTACTTGTATTTTTGTTAAACTATTTGTTTCAAGGGTCGGCCCTATGAGGGCGGAAAATCTTAACTTTCAGGGACTGGTTTCCCCTCTGTGGGCAGTCCAAAATCTTGATTTTCATGGCAGTAAATCCCTGCGCTCAAGCTATCTCAGCTAAGGCAGTGGCAGTTTTGTACTTATATGTTATATATTAATAGATTTAGCATTACTCAGACAAAAAAAAAAAAAAAAAAACAAGTGTCATGGGCAGTGATAGGTTTAACATACCAAGGTTTTTGTTACACAAATGTATTGATTTCCATTTTAACATCATTGTTCTCCTCTTGGAACTTATTGTACAAATCTATCTGAGTCATTTCCAATATATTTTTTGCATTGGTTTCATATTTATTTTGTGTTATTATTCATCACAATACATCCCTTACATTTGGTGAAACACATGAATTTGTCACCCAATACTGATTTACCTTATCTTTAATACTTCAGCCAAGTTTATCTTTGTATGGTCGCCTACAAATTATTGCCCAATAAGCAAGTTCATCATTTACATATATTTGGAGCTGAAATTTTATACGTTGGTGTAATGCTTTTTGTGAGGCTCCTAATTCTTTTTCCATGATTTGTGTCAAACGACTTTGTTTGGTAGTAGATGAAACAATTGATGTCTACATTGCTCTACGTGCAACTTTATCATCTTTTTTCTGGAGAATCCAAAAGACTCCAATGCATTCTTTAGATTCTCAACAATATTTCCCTTCACCTTTATATCTTTTGTCAACTTTTGAATACCTAGTAACAATGTAGCTTCTTTCAAATTCATGGACTTTAACAATGCTTTCAATATTTGGGCTTGTGTTTCCATTGATTCATATTTATTTATTTTTTTCATAAATTCATTCAACATGATGTCGCATATTTTTGTCCCTGAATTTGTTAGTATCAACATGTTTTAACATTTCATCATCAATGTTGAATTCACCTACAAAATACGAGTTTAAAGTAAAAACATATAAGTTAAATAGATATTATATAAAAATTTCATATATAAAACAAGTTCATGTTCAAAACATTCTTGTTCATCATGTAAAAAAATTCAAATAGAATTCTATAAAATATACACATTTAAAATTGCATTAAAAAATAAACGCAAGATTCATAAACTATATATATACACACATACTTGCATATGTCTCAACTTGAGTTTGTTTCATTTTCAATTTCAGTGTATTCACTAAATTCATCGATTTTGTGAGACAGACTGCTATATCTTTGAACTACAAAATCATTTTGAATTTACAATCAAATTTAAATATATAATAAACAAAAAATTAATGAATTTTAAATATCATTTATAGTATGTATGTATGTACCTGTTTCGATTTATTTTGATTGAATTTAATTTTCATCATTAGGTATCTACAAATATCTATTTACATTGTCTTCATTTGTTGTTTCACACTCCATCTTTTTCCAATAGTAGGCTCTTGCTCATTCTCAATGAGCTTCTTCATCAATGATGCAATCATATTTCCCTTTGTGTGACCTTTTATTGCCCATTATTTTTTTTAACCTATATAGATTTTAAAAAATCAACAGTTTAATCATAAAAATATAACTTCAAGCATAATATTTCAAAGAAATAGATCATTAGTCCTTTATCCAAGAAAATTCTAAATTAAAGCTTATTCCAAAAAAAAATGGTTAAAAACCTTTACCCCTTTGCCAATTATTATTTTTTTAAGTAAACTTGTTTCAAGAAAAAAAAACAAACAAAAACAAAAAACAAAACTTTGTCATTACCCAATTCTAAACTAAACTTTGTTTCAACCAATGATTCTAAAAGAAACTTTGATTATTACCCCATTTCCAAATAAAATTATAAACTAAACCTTGTGAAAATATTGAAAAAAAAAAATTAAATTTAAAAAAAAATTAAAAAATGATAACAAAAAGTTACCTTGCAAATAAACATGTGTTATTTTTTCTTAGGGTTATATTGTTCTTTGCTTTGATAATTTAATTTCTTCATTTACACATCAAACTCACCCCATAACATCATTACATTATTCATATTTACATCACTATTCAGCAACATATGTAACTATGTAGAAATAACAATATCATCTCATCAATGCAGCAGAACATAAAGGAACAATAGAAGAAAAGAATTCACACAAAGAGACACTAGGATTGGTCAAAGACCATGGAAAAACCCACTATGGGGAAAACCCTTTCAAATTCTTCTTATTATATTGTCATTGAATTATTCAACAAAAGAGAGTGCAATGATCCATATCTTAATCTATGCAACTATCTAGTAAAAATAACTACAACATCCATGAACTGAACCCATCAATTTTTATACTCAAAACCCTTATTGTGAAGCTTGTAATGAATTGTCAATGTTTGTGGTAAACTGTCGAACGCTACGGTCAATGAGAAAAAAAATTTGGATAATAGAAAAACCAGCATTTAGGTCTCGGTCACATGGAGGGGGATTCATGCGTGCGAATGGAAAGGTCTAGTCGCTCCCTTGAGCTTATAAGCCAACGACTGTGGTCGAATTCAAGAACCCAATATTCCAGTTGAATGGAGGACAAGTTATGCATGTGACTGAGATGCTTTTGTCGCATGGATGAGCTGGTTAGTGAGTGACTATGGTCGAGTTCTTCATGTTTAATGTCCGCGTCATCATGATCACCTTTTCCATGCTAGTCTCAAAGAAATTCCAGCAATGTTTAATGCTTGTTTTTCTATGAAAGTGACACATAGAATTATGTTTCATATTTGAATTTATCTGTGCATTCGTCTAACCATATCCAAAGTTCCTTGAATTTGATCCCTGCATGTTTTTTCAATGAATCATAAATTTTATCAAAACATTGTTGTACAAAATGTGTATCAAGTGTACACTCATCGTTGATATAAAAAATATTATTCAATGATATGTTGATTGTCATTTGTATTTTACATATTATCAATACTTTTTTTAGCACATGTCTATATAGAATGTGAACAAGCATTTAGACTTGTTCAGAATGATGATAATCACTCTGTATTTCTTTTTGTGTAGTGGATGTGTAATTCTCTGCAAAATCAACCACTGACAATATAATTCTTAGTTGAAAAAATTCACGTGATTGTTATAATTTTAGGTCTTACCATTGGGCTCTGTGAGAATGGTAGATGTATTTATAAATTTCTTTTTCAAAGTTCTGCAAAAATTCTCTCGGATTGATTTTATCCTCTTTCAGGTCAATCCTTATAGGGCTTGTACCAATTTTATCATTGATATACTTGTATCTCTTTCAATTGGCTATTTTATTTGATAATGATCGATCATTCATGTCAATATGATATTTTGAGTTAAATAAAACCAAATTTCCACATCCATCACATTTCTTTCCACCAAGCAATTTTTTTTCGTAAAATATGTCATCACCTTACCTTTCACTTAAAATTTTAGGTATGAACTCACAGATTGTGGAAGGAGAAGGTGAATTTGTCCAAAAAAACTACCAAAATCAAGGAAGCTACTGTAATATAAATCAAATTCCACATGATAACGACAACAACAAGTGTCACTGATAGTGATAGGTTTAACATACCAAGGTTTTTGTTACACAAATGTATTGATTTCCATTTTAACATCATTTTTCTCCTCATGGAACTTATTGTACAAATCTATCTGATTCATATATGTTTTGCATGGGTTTCATATTTATTTCATGTTATTCTTCATCACAACACATCCCTTACATTTGGTAAACACATGAATTTGTCACCCAATACTGATGTACCTTATCTTTAATACTTCAACCAAGTTTATCTTTGTATGGTTGCCTACAAATTATTGCCCAATAAGCAAGTTCATCATTTACATCTATTTGGAGCCAAAATTTTATATGTTGGTCCAATGCTTTTTGTGAGGCTCCTTATTCTTTTGCCATGATTTGTGTCAAATCACTTTGTTTAGTAGTAGATGAAACAATTGTTGTCTATATTGCTCTACGTGCAACTTTATCATATTTTTTCTGGAGAATCCAAAATACTCCAATGCATTCTTTAGATTCTCAACAATATTTCCCTTTCCCTTAACAATGCTTTCAATATTTGGGCTTGTGTTTCCATTAATTCATATTTATTTATTTTTTCATAAATTCATTCAACATGATGTCGCATATTTGTTGTCCCTGAATTTCTTAGTATCAACATGTTTTAACATTTCATCATCAATGTTGAATTCACCTACAAAATGCTGAGATTAAACAAGATGATGAGCTTAGTGAAAAGTAAGCACCTTCACTAAGTGGGGCCCGCAAGCTATTTTTAGCTATATGTCTATTTTTAGACATGGTGAGCATATTCTATAAGTTTCAAGATGTTATTTGTAGATGGTTGGTCAAATGTGGAAAATAGATGAAATTATATTTTTAGAATATTGGGCGAAGTCTATATATAGATTGTCGATCTAAAAATAGACGCATGACGATTATTATTAACTCTTAATAATAATCTGACAATTAACATCAACTTATTCTCTTGGAGCACTTTATTTCAGTGAACAGATTTGGAAAATCAGTGGGTTGAAGGAATTACGCAATTCCTAGGGTTTATTGGTGGCTCATGCATGGAGGACTCAATTAGAACTGAAGTGGAAAAGTTATGATAGAGTTGGAAGAGTAGTTTATGGAGTTGTTATTTAGTTTAACTCAGTTAAGTGAGTTAAACTAAGTTGAGCTAGTTGTGTCTAGTCTAACTGAAAGATACACTAGTGAGAGTTAAGTGAATTAATTAGTTAATTAATTCACAACTAATAACTCACTAATAACTGAACAAAAACAGTAGTTAACTACAGTGCATGTCAGTTCCAGTGGAGACCCAGTGGAGAGATCGGTGAAAGGGTGAGATGGACTATCTGTTGTGACTATAGTGATGCATTCAATGCATCTAACACACATTGGAGTTGCAAATGAGGATTGTGCAGTCAAGGCAAGGCCAATTCAAATTCATTCAGGGGTCTTCTTTAGCAAGGATTGCGCAGTGGAGGCAGGTTGTCCGGAGGCAAGAAATTGGTGCATAGATATGCAAATTTCTACATAACAGTGTGTAATGATTGTTGATTATACTGAGAGCTTGATATACTAAGCTTTGTATGAGATTATTACATGATTCCATTGATATACATAATATATTATAGTTGGGGTTTTAGCTTTAATCTTTCCAGTCAAACAATTGTGTTATGTGTGATTGAATTTATTCACATGTGTTTGCAATTGAGTTTTAAATTTCCACAAGTTTAACAATGGAAGGATTATGTATTTAGTAAGAAGATAAATATTGTTAGATTAGGAGAATCTGGTAATACATAAGTATTAATAAATTTCTACATGTTATTGGAGCAGTATTGATCATTGGAGATTGCAATTGTGAATAATTGTTGAGTTTTGTTCTGCTGGAAAATTCAAATTTGCTGCAGAAATTTCTTGGTGCGACAGTTGAGTATTCATTGAAATGTATTTCAATGGGTTGCGATTGGAGTATGCCTTTGAGGGTAGCTCAAATTACATAGCCTGAAAGGATAGGATGGAGGCGGTGCTTGAAGATAATGGGCTGAAGGAGTTCATTGATAGCGATGTTCCTAAGCCTACTTCTAGCGATGCTGCAAGACTTGACACATGGCAAAAGAAGGTAGCAAAGACAAGAAGAATTCTATTGGAACGTGTGAAGGACCATATTGTGTCAAGACTTCATGGGAAAGCCACTCCATTTGCAATGTGGAAGGCTTTGACAGATCTTTTCCAAAGCAGCAGTGACCAGAGGAAGATGGCACTGAAAGATAAGCTCAGAAAAATAAAGATGGAGAAGGGCGACAGTATTCCAAAATATCTCAGGAAGTTTGTCCATTTTAGGGATGAACTGGGAAGTGTGGGGATTATAGTTGATGATGATGAATTGGTGAGCTTGGCTCTCCTTGGGCTTCCGAAGAGTTGGAATAGCTACGAAGACTCTGTCAATGGACGGGAGAAACTGCCTGGTTGGGAGCGACTTTGGTCAAATCTTGTGCAAGAGGAGATAAGGCGAAGTACCAGGGATGGCTCTTCATCAAAGAATGATGATGAAAAGAATTGGGCTTTGGCTGCCAAAGAAAGGAAAGGAAAGGGGAAGAAGTCCCATCCAAAATCCGAGGCTAAAGGAAAGAAGTTGGATTTGTCCAAAGTGAAGTGTTTTCACTGTCACGAACATGGGAATCTCGCCACTAACTACCCATAGAAGAAGAAGAACAAGAAGGTTGTTGGAGTTGTAGCGGGTGAGGCCTTAGCCTCGCAATTTGAACTTGACTTCTCTTTGATCGCATGCTTGGCTTCAAGCTCAATGGGATTGGTGTGGTATCTTGATAGTGGTGTGTCTTTCCATATGACGGGAGACAAGGAGTTGTTTAGGGACTTGGAGGAGAAGGATCTCCAAATGCATATAGAGATGGGTGACGATGGCAGATACAGTGCAACCGGAATTGGAACCATTACAGTTGAGAGGGAGTCAGGTAAACCATTTATGTTGAAATATTTTATGCATGTTCCAAGTCTGAAGAATAACTTGGTCTCGATCGCAATGTTGGAAGACAGAGGTTATGACATTGTTTTCAGCGAGGGAAAAGCTTTCCTGCGACATAAAACAACAAGTCAAACCAAGAGGATAGGGATTCGAGTTAAGAATCTCTACAAGTTGGAGGTATATGGCTGCGCTGCAATGATGGGAAAAGCAGAAGAAGTGGTGAGTCAGGATGAGGGCGAATTATGGCACAGGAGATTGGGCCATCTTCACCATGGTGCCTTGAAGATTTTTCAGCAGATTTCTACTAGACTTCCCAAGGGCACTCTTGCACAGTCAGATTAGTGCAAGGGATGTACTATGGGTAAGTTTGTGAAGACCACCTTTCATGAGAAGGAGAACTGTTCTTCGGTGATCCTAGAGAGAATTCACAAAGACGTGTGTGGACCTTTCTCGGTTGCTTCAACAGCAAAACACAGGTCTTATGTCAAATTTGTTGATGACTATTCTCGTAGATGCTGGATCTTCTTCATGCAGAAGAAGAGCGAAACATTCTCAAAGTTCTGTGAGTTTAAAGCATTATTGGAGAAGGAGTCGGGGAAGCAAGTGAAGGCTCTATGGAGCGATAATGGTGGTGAATATATCTCGAATGAATTCAAAGACTTCTGTAGCAAAGAAGGAATTCAAAGAGAACTCATAGGACCTCATACCCCACAGTAGAATGGGTTCATGGAGAGGAAGAACAGAACGATCGTGGGTGTTGCACGAGTTATGCTGCATGACCAAGGCCTACTGATGCACTTGCGGGTGGAAGCATGCAACACTGCAGTTTATGTGCAAAACCATTGTCCTCATAGAGTACTTGGCATGAGTACTCCTAAAGAAGCTTTTACTAGTAAGAAGCCTGATATTTCTCATTTGAAGATTTTTGGCTCATCTGTTTACATTCATGTGACAAAGGACACCAAGAAGAAGCTGGAGTCCACTGCAGAAGTTGGGATATTTGTGGGGTGCACAGAAACACCCCATAATTCTCGTGTGTATTTTCCAAATAGTCGAATGACTGTGGTACGATGGGATATAAAATTAAATGAGGTGAAAGCCATGAAGTTGTCGCTTGATAGGGAGCTACACTTGCGTGTAGAGGAGGAACTTCTTGTTCCCAAATATGAGCCTCTAAATGTGGATCAACCACAGGATGATATTCATGGATTGGAGGGGTCCACTCATGCAGAACCAAACATCAGATTTGGCAGAAGGCGTACCACAGAAGCTGAGAGACTGAAGCTTGATGCAGCAGAGAATGTAGCAGTACCTACATCACAGCGCAAACAGAGACAGTCACCTGATCGATTTACTGGATACATAGCTCTTATGAGCAAGTGTGTCATGACAGAGCCATATTATTTTGAAGAAGTAGCGCAAGAGCCCACATGGGTAGATGTCATGGTGGAGGAGTGTGACTCCATTGTCAGAAATAGTGCTTGGGAGATTGTTCCAAGGCCGGTGGGTAAATCAGTTGTAGATTCGAAATGGATCTACATGGTAAAGCAAGTTTCTGATGGGAGCGTCGAGAAGTATAAGGCAAGATTTATTGTCGGAGGCTTCTCACAGATCGAGGGGGTTGATTATGAAGAAACATTTGCACCTATCACACGGTATTCTTCCATAAGGACCATCCTTGCTCTCTCAACACAGATGGGTTGGCACATTTATGAGATGGATGTGAAGACTATGTTCCTTAATGGGATCATTGAGGAAGAGGTGTACATTGAGCAGCTTGAATGATTTGAGATCTTCAGCAGCGAGTCGCATGTGTGCAGACTCAAAAGAGCGTTGTATGGGCTGAAGCAAGCACTGCGTGCTTGGTTCACACGGAACGACGGCTATTTCACTGGACTTGACTTCACCAAGATTGAGGCGGATGTAAACCTGTACCAAATTGTGGTGAAGGGTAAGCTTTTAATCATGGTTCTTTATGTTGATGATTTAATACTAATGGGTGATGAGCAGTTGATACACTTGTTGAGTCTCAATAGTGTTTTCCATATTCATACATATTTCCATTATGTCATAACCATTTAGCTCTTATTTCAGAGCCATCTGACCTAAAACCTACATCAAGTAACCATTTTCATAAATATATGGGTTAGGATCCTTGTTTTCCAAAGTTATTTATTTTATGTATTTAAAGTGAATTTATGATTAGAAACTAGAAAATTAACATAGTTTCATATATCTATACATGTGTTATGAGTTTTGTGACATGTGTAGGTCAAAAGGAGACTTCTAGAAGACCCTTATGTGGCACTCTAAGGACAAATTCGAATTTGGTTGGAGAAGATCATGGGATCAAGAGGATATGTGTCTCATTTCCTTATTGTATTGAAACTCTAAGAGGATATGTGTCTCATTTCTTAGTTGTGTTGAAACTCTAGAAAGACATGTGTCTTATCATTTCCTATTTTGATTGTAACTCTAGAAATGGAGGGAGAGATTCATGGACTTCCATTAATGAGATAACTCCTCATATTTTGTATAAATAGGAGAAGCTTTATCCTATCATGAGTAATGAAAAAATAGTGAAAAATAGGAGAAGGAGAGAAAGGAATAGAGAGTCTTTTGTAACAAAGCTTAAAATGGAATGGGATGTAGATTTGTGAGGTTTTCAATAAAGAAATTCAGTTCTTTGATGTTATTTTGATTACAACTTTAAGGAGCTGAAGAATTTCACCAAATTGGTAGCAGAGGGCCCCTGCTATCCAAGGAGGCTTCTACATGCTTTCTAGATAAGTAGTTTTTAATTATGTGTTGTTAGCTTTTAATTCATGCCTTGAATTATTTGTTTAATTAAAATATCCTCATTATCTTACAATCATTCTTTTTCTTAAAACGCTCTTCCAACATATCAATATTAGATGAAAGAGATTTGGTTGTATTATGTTGAGTTAATTAGCATTTTTTTGTTTTGCAATTAGATTAAAATATCCTCATTATCTTACAATCATTATTTTTCTTAAAACGCTCTTCCAACATATCAATATTAGATGAAAGAGATTTGGTTGTATTATGTTGAGTTAATTAGCATTTTCTGTTTTGCAATTAGATTAAAATATCCTCATTATCTTACAATCATTCTTTTTCTTAAAACGCTCTTCCAACATATCAATATTAGATGAAAGAGATTTGGTTGTATCATGTTGAGTTAATTAGCATTTTCTGTTTTGCAATTAGATTAAAAGATTCTCATTATCTTACAATCATTCTTTTTCTTAAAAAGCTCTTCCAACATATCAATATTAGATGAAATAGATTTGGTTGTATTATGTTGAGTTACATTTCATGTTCATTCGCAAGCTAGGATATCCATGGATTAGAATGTTCTGTTTTTCATCATTTTCCTAATTAGGGATAGAATTTACAATTACACTCTGTTTTGAGTCTAAGGTTTCCTTTTCTTTTCTTTTTGACATAGATTTGATTTCATCTTTTGAACATAAGTACTAAAAGACAAAACCCCCAAAAACATCAATAAAATACATACAACGAAGTAAGGAAGAGGTCACTTAAGCACATATAGTGCACCACACTTCATCAGTTTACTAGCCCTGGTTGATAATTTATGTTAGCAATTTAGGACACTAAATTGACTACACATTTTGGCGCCGTTGTCGGGGAAGTGTAATTAGGAGACCTTATTTCTTACATCTAAAAAAATTAATAATTCTTGAGTATGCTCTCCTCATGCACTTTGTGTGATCTGGAGGATCAGAAAAAGGATTGTTATGTAAAAAAAAAAAATTAATAATTCTTGAGTATGCTCTCCTCCTGCACTTTGTGTGATCTGGAGGATCAGAAAAAGAATTGTTATGTAAAAAAAAAAAAAAAAGAGACAAAATAAACTTCATCATTTCAATCGATTCAATAAAAAAAAAAAAAAAAAAAAAAATTCCAATACATTGTTTTGTTTAATGAAATATATATATGTATTTTTAAATTTTTGAAAATATAACATACATAATTTTATTAAACAAATCAATTATAAATTAAATTAAATTAAATTAAATTTAAAAAAAAAAAATTGTTTTGTTTACTAAAATATATATGTATATTTTTAAATTTTTGAAAATATATATATATAATTTTAATAAGAAATCATTTAAAAAAAAAAAACAAACAAACAAACAAATCAATAAACAAAAACCATGGCCTTTTGAAAAACTTTGAACAATAAAACAAAAACAAAAATTAAATACACATTTGACATAATAAAACAAATAAAAATACATCATTTGAAAAAGGCCGATAGCATAGTTCAAAATGCATTACTAATGAAAACACAAATTTAGATACTTCACTGGTTCGAATTGCAATGAATCTTGTGCTTGCCGACTTTCATAAGTCTTGCATCTTTAGTGTTCCAAAATATATTCTATATTCAAAGAGTGCTGAAGCCTAAATATCGAAACCATAAGAAAGAAGTTAGTTCATTGGAGTTAAGGGCAAATGAAGCAAAAATGAAAGCACATGAGCAATTATCTAAATATGAAAAGATGGAAAACTATGTTGCTGAACGCTGGATTCAGATTCGACAAACAGAACAGACTCTCCATATAGCTGAGGCAATCATGTTAAGGGCCCAAGCAGAAGCTGCAGCAAAGACAGAAGATTTAATCAAGGCATATGGAGCTTTGCTACCACCTTGGATTGTAGTTCATTTAAATAAATTCAAGGCACTTGTGGCATCATATTGGGCACAACATGGAGAACCTGTCCTCAACCTTTTGAGAGAGAAGGTTTCAGAAAAGGTTGTTGCTACAAACAAATGGGCAAATCTGCATTTTGAAAGTGTCTCTATTGGCTCTATAAAGGCATTAATGTGCATGCACATAGGCTGAATTGAACCGTGCAGAAGCTCGTCATAATCATCTGCAGATCAACTAGATCATCAACAACATTCTTAGATTGAAATGCTTTGAATAAAGAAAAGAAGTTGCTGTCAAAGAAGCAAGAAAAAGAAAAACAGAGAAGAAAGCCAAAGGAAACGAAAATTTGCTCAGGAACTACAGCGAAAATAGAGGCACAATCATTTGACAAATCCATAATTTAGAGGAGCGATCCATTATTCAAGGAGTTGATTTTGGTTTCTAATTGAACTCAAATGATCAACTCATGTGGAAATTGCTGAACATGTTCCATCAATAATTCATTTCATTAATCAGAGATCGTTTTTCATTGCCAGAAAAAACGCAACTATATTTGACACATGATTTTAAAACGTGATTTCTAATCAAACCGAAATGAATTTCAAAAAACGGAAACATGAGTTTTTTTGCCAACAGGGTCAATTAGATAACCCAGAAATCGTTTTCCGAAATTCGTGGCGGTCTGGGAGAATTTCTTGGTTCTTTGAAGCCCATATTTGCCTGCCGCGTGAGGAAAAACGGTTTTTTTGCACAGTGGAGAGTTTGAGAACGGCACTCTGCATTCATTTCACCCATAATCTGGTTTTCTAGATCTCAAGAAGACGAATTTTAATCAAAATCAAAGTTTATCGTGGCATTAAATCCACATTTCACACGATTTTGATAAATCGAAGAGTTCAAATCGACTTCGTTTACTTTTTGAATGTTGGATTTCGTTGTGATTAATTCTTCTCCCTTGCATTGTTTGAACGGCTGACACTTCTGACTCTTCAGCTTGCAAAGCACTGACATTTCTTTCAAGTTCAGAAATGTACTAAAGTTTCCGAACACGAGAACGCTTTCTTGAATCAGCACGCCTTATTTTGACTTTAGATAATCAAGCTCTCAAGCAGCGTATCACTGGTCTTGTTCAAGAAAGTTAATCAAAGATGCTGAACATGAATTGCTGATAAAGAAGGAACAAATATTGAAACATTTGTACCAACAACAGCAAATGCAGCAGCATTTTTCATTACAGCCAAGTCATATGCATCAGCTCCCAACTTCTTTGGATCTTGATTTGCAGCAATTGCAGTTTAGCAAGCTCAGTCTTGGTACAGTGGAACCTGTAGATTCAATGTTTTTAGTTTTTATTTTTAGTTTCCTTATTTAATAAATTGTCTTGTTTAATAAAATTATATATGTATATATATATTTTTTAAATGTAACATATATAATAATTAAAAAAAATAAAAAATAAATAAATAAATATATATATATATATATATATAATTTTATTTTATTTTTGCATTTCTCTTTTTCAATTTTGTTATTAAAAAAAAAAAAGAATTTTTCAATTTTGTTATTTAAAAAATAATAATAATAATAATTTTGAATCAATGAAATGAATAAGTTATTTGATCACATTTTCTGAAGGTATTGATTAATTTTGGACTGATGATGAAAGATGAATTTCTAATTTTTTATTCAAGATTTTTAGCTACAGAAACCATTGACATTCTGCAGCTAGAGTCCAATTCCGCAACTGTTCTCCAATTTCGCAGCAGAAAAACCTCATTGTTCAAATCAGCCTAACTTTCTCATACAAAATCAGATTTTGATTATTCAAGTATCGTTGGAAAGGTCTCAACAAGATCTACACAGTGAGAAATCCATCATTAGAGTTTGAAATGGTAAATAATGAAATAAATTGCTGAAAAGAAGCAACATTCAACTTGAGGCACTAATTCCAAAACAGGTATAAATTCTTTTGATTTTTCCTTTGAGAACTTGTTTCATTAATACAAATTCTTAGTTTTGTGTGTAAATATCACAACTAGAGAGATTGATCACCTCTCTCCTTTGATAATCTTACATTCCATTGCAGAAGAAGTATTAGTTTTTTTTGCAGGTTCCAGGAGGAAGGACAAATGACTACAAGAGAATGGTGTCTCTTTAAGAGACCAATTTGTTTCATAAGAGGATGATCAGCAACAAAGAGGAGGAAATATGCCGATGCAAAATCAGATCCAAACACTTGAAAAACTTTCAGATACTATTGTCTCCATCACATCCATACCTCATAATAAACCATTCACCTCATTTCACTTCATATTTTCCATTTACATTCACATCCACTTTCCATTTTTTTTTGTCCATTCATAACCCACAAATAAAAGCAAGAGGCTCATTCACATGCTTATTGCCCATTGCCATTTCTACTCTCCATTGCCATATTCCATTTTCATCTTCCATTTCTTGTCATTTTCATTCCGCAAATAAGCCCTGCTTCAATGCAAATTATTGAGTCCATAGTCCTTTGAGTCTAAGTTCTTTGTGAAAACACCTTGAGGCTTGCATGCCTTAATGGCAAGTTCTCATGCTGACAAGAAATGGGAATACATTAATGTCCCTTGTTCGTTAGATCTTCTAGGTGACTCGACATCAGCAAAATCATTTGTACCTAGCAAGATGTGTTTGGGCATCTTGACTCTCATTGTCATCAATGGTGAGAGTTCTCGTGTTGACTAGTGGCATCCATTAATGGCCACTAAGTCAACAATTTCCTACTATGTTCGACATCAGAACATCTTTTCACATAGTAGGAATTGTGCCAATGATTTTTGAAGACATGAAGACTATTATTTTCAGCATTTTGGAGCAGATTCAGCAAGTTTTAGTAGGAGCAATAAAAGGTCATCTTATCTCTTTATCCATGACTCCTCTTGTTCAGCCACTTGAAGAAGAATATGATCATAATTTTGCAGCCACCACACATACACAACTCATCCACATTTAAGGTAAGTGTAGGTATGTTGTTTTCTAATTTTTAGTCATGTAATTCATTAGAATGCTACAATTGTAACTTTGAAAAAATTCCTCACTCCCTTTTTCACATTGTCATATCTTTAGTTGGGGGGGAAGAGACATCATTTCATATCCACATGTCATATACTATCACACATTTTCATTTCATTTCCAACCACATATACTTTCCAACCAACTATTGTTGCAACATGATCCAAAAGATTATATGCCTTGCAAATGATCAATTCACTGATGAAGTAATTGATTCTAAATGTTTTCATGAACTTTGATGCAACAAAGAAAATAAAGCATTGTTACACAAGAACCATTGCTCAAAAAATTGGTTGTCACACAAGAACCAACCATTAAAAAAATGTTGCAATCAAATGTATTATACTTTTCCAAAAAGAAAATATCAAGAAGCAAAGTTTGGAACAAATCTATATGAGTCAAAACTCATAAAAGATCAACTCATGGACAAATAAATCATTGCAATAGTTGCATGAGGACATGCAACAACTTCAGTTGGGGGGTATGTTGAGTCTCAAAAGTGTTTTCCATATTCATACATATTTCCATTATGTCGTAACCATTTAGCTCTTATTTCATAAGCCATCTGACCTAAAACCCTACATCAAGTAACTATTTTTATAAATATATGGGTTAGGATCCTTGTTTTCCAAAGTTATTTATTTTATGTATTTAAAGTGAATTTATGATTAGAAACTAGAAAATTAACATAGTTTCATATATCTATATATGTGTTATGAGTTTTGTGACATGTGTAGGTCAAAAAGGAGACTTCTAGAAGACCCTTATGTGGCACTCTAAGGCCAAATTCGAATTTGGTTGGAGAAGATCATGGGATCAAGAGGATATGTGTCTCATTTCCTTGTTGTATTGAAATTCTAAGAGGATATGTGTCTCATTTCTTAGTTGTGTTCAAACTCTAGAAAGACATGTGTCTTATGATTTCTTATTTTGACTGTAACTCTAGAGATGGAGGGAGAGATTCATGGACTCCCATTAATGAGATAACTCCTCATATTTTGTATAAATAGGAGAAGCTTTCTCCTATCATGAATAATGAAAAAGTAGAGAAAAATAGGAGAAAGAGAGAAAAGAATAGAGAGTCTTTTGTAACCAAGTTCAAGATGGAATGGGATGTAGATTTGTGAGTTTTTCAATAAAGAAATTCAGTTCTTTGATGTTGTTTTGATTACAACTTTAAAGAGCTGAAGGACTTCACCAAATTGGTAGCAGAAGGCCCCTACTATTCAAGGAGGCTTCTACATGCTTTCTAGATAAGTAGCTTTAAATTATGTGTTGTTAGCTTTTAAATCATGTATTGCATTATTTGTTTAATTAAAACATCCTCATTATCTTACAACCATTCTTTTTCTTAAAAGCTCTTTCAACATATCAATATTAGATGAAAGAGATTTGGTTGTATTATGTTGAGTTAATTAGCATTTTCTATTTTTCAATTAGATTAAAATATCCTCATTATCTTACAACCATTATTTTTCTTAAAAAGCTCTTCCAACATATCATTATTAGATGAAAAATATTTGGTTGTATTATGTTGAGTTAATTAGCATTTTTGGTTGCAATTCCTTTCGTTAATTATCACAGTTAGACTTACTCAAAGAAACTCTTCCAAAATATCATTATGATGAATAAGGCATAAATGTGGTATTGTAGGTTTTAGTTGCTTGTTTACACTAAGTGGCATAGCCATTCTTACTCTTACAAAGCTCTTCCAAAATATCATAACAATGAGTAAGAAATAGCTGTGGTATCTTAGATTTTAATTGTATTTGCTTTCAGTTTTACGTTTATGTTCAATTGCATTGGATAATACAGCCAGGACTGTTTTACAAACTCTTCCAAAATATCATTCATCATGAACAAGATGGGCTGTAGAATTCCATAGACTAGTTGCATGTTAATTTAGTTAGAGCACTCCGGGGGTAGATTACATTTAGTTCAGCTCTGTCATTTCATTTCATTTTTAAGTTTGATAGAAGATCCTCATTGCATTAAAATAAAAACAATAAGAAAAACACATACAACGAAGTAAGGAAGAGGTCACTTAAGCACATATAGTGCACCACACTTCATCAGTTTACTAGCCCTTGTTGATAATTTATGTTAGCAATTTAGGACGCTAAATTGACTACACAAGTCTTATAGATCTAACCTGCTCTGCAAATTATATATTTTTACAGATCTATACACTATTTCACTTCATGAAAAGCGTGTATATACATGGGTTCACTTCATTAAAAGCCCATATGGCAGTTAGGGTTTTCTGAAGAAAAATATACGCAAAAGTATACGTGGGTTGGTGTGTAGGAAAACGCGTATGTACGCCGATTTAGTGAATCAAAGTAGCGTATGCTATTTGAATTAATGAATGTTTAGGGTTGAGTTTGTATCTGCATATCTATTTTGAAGTCTAAGTTATTTCTGATATTCTGGTTACAATGGTCTCACTGTTCTGTTTGAAGTATTATGCAAAGTATGTTTGTTGATGTGGTTGTGTTGAAGCTGTTTGATCCAGTATGAAAATTGATGAAACGTGGTCTGTAGTGGGTCTAAAGGTTGAAGCCTTCAGTATGGAAGTAGAAGCTTTCAGCCAGTAGAAGCTGGTGTTGAAATCAGGGGGTCGAAGCTCCCTTCCAGGAGAGGCTGGTAAACGAGTTCAGGGGGTTGGAGCTCCCTTCTAGTTACAGCTGGAAAACGAGAGAAGGTTGCAGCCTTCTGCAGGTAGAATCCTGCGTACTGGTATAAGTCTGCACCAATACAATGTTGTAAAAGGTTTTCTATATAATAAAGATTGAAGACAGAGACGACAGCAGCGGTGGTTTTCTCCTGAATTGGGTTTCCACCTTAAATATTGGTGTTCATGTGTGTGATGCTTTATACTGTAGATTACTGCTCATAAATTCCGATTATCTAGCCTTATTCATATCTGATAAATCTGATTAAAAGACTGTTCATGAGAAACTCTCTAAATCTGAAAGGTAAATCAATATACGCTAGTTTCCTTCTATATTTCCGCGTGCATACGCTAGTTCAGTTCATAAAAACCATGTATGGAAATCTGCTGAAAGAAAAGGTTGAAATTATTTTATAAACTCTAAATACTGATTCACCCCCCCCCCTCTCTCAGTATTTTTCCCAACAGTTGGAATTAGAGCAGGTCCTTCTGAAAAAGCTTAGCCGCTAGAAGGAATATCAAACAAGATGAGAAATCAAGATGGAACAACATCTATCAGGCCTCCACTCTTCAACGAAAACAATTTAATCTTTTGGAAAACAAGGATGAGATCCTATATTCAATCTCTAGGAGCAGATGTATGGGCTATTGTTGAGGGAGGATATCAATATCCAGCCGCAGTACCAACAGATCCAACGGAAAGAAATAATTATGAAACAAATGCAAAGGTAGTCAATGCTCTATTGGGAAGTCTAACTGAATCAGAATTTTTCAAAGTCATACAGCTGGATACAACAAAGGCAATATGGGACAAAATCATTCTAAGTTATGAAGGTGATGCAAAGGTAAAAAGTGCTAAACTCCAAACTCTTAGAATTCAATATGAGAATCTAAAAATGCATAATGAGGAGAGCATTGCCAATTTCTTTTTACGTCTTGATGATATTGTAAATCGTATGAGAAATCTGGGAGAAACAATAACCAAATCTACTTTGGTTGAGAAAGTTTTAAGATCACTAACGGAAAAATTTGAGTCAAAAGTTTTTGCTCTTGAAGAAAAGCAGGATCTTCAAAATCTTACTGTGGTGCAACTTCATGGCATACTAACTGCATGTGAAATGAGAAGAGGAGGACCATATGAAGTCAAAGAAGCCGTCTTTAGAGCTTCTACAAAAGGGAAATAAGTACAAGAGATAGAAGGATCAGGGTATATCTCAGAAGAAGATGAGGTAAATTTTGTAAAGAAACTTCAACTTGGCACAAGACGGTTCAGAGGTAAGCTTCCTTTCAAATGTTTTGATTGTGGAAGAGTTGGTCATTATGCTGCTAAGTGTCCTCATAAATAAATACATAAAAAAGGGAAGGAAGTAGTAAGAAGGAATAAGAATCGGTTTAGCACTAGAAAAAGTTACTATACTCATGAAGACAGTGATGGGTTATCTGATAGTGAGGAAGAATGTGAACAAGATCTTAGACTTCTCATGGCATTTGAAAAAGAATCTAGAGAAGAAAAAGATACTTTTATGGATGCTTCAGAGGACAATGATTTTCTTGATGAATTCAATCAACTCAAAATATGCTTAGAAGAAAGTAAAATATCCATAGAAACTTTGAAAAATTAGCTTGAAGAAAAGGAGAAACACAATGAGAAATTAGAATGTGAAATAGTAAGTCTAAGAAAAGAAATTGAGAAAGTGAATACTTTGAATCTTAGATTTGCTAAAGGATCTGAAACCTTAGATGAGATTATCAAGGCACAACGTTCTCCTTTTATCAAGACAGGTCTTGGATATATCGGAGAATCTTCTCAGACTTCACCACCAAATTATCTAAAAGCAGCTACAGCCAATATACAACATTCTGCCACTCAGCAAGGGAATAAAGAATCTTCACAGGTAAAGCATGACCATCTCAATTCAAAGAACACTAACAAGAATACCTTTCAAATAAACAACCAACGGGTAAATTCAAGTAGAATATTTCATGATCGCGGAAATTTCTTCTTCAATGGACAATGTTTCTCATGTCACAATTTTGGTCATAAAGCTGTTCAATGTGTTGCATATAAAATCATCATGACAAGAGAAGCAAGAAAGAAAAGGATTGATATTGGAACAAAGAAGAATACCTATAACAACTTTTCTCCTCTTCAAAATGAAGTTGAATGTGCTTATTGCAATAACTTTGGCCATGAAGAATTTGAATGCAGGAGAAAAGTCTAGCTAAAAGAGCATTTTCCTTCAAGCTCCAAAGTGCGGAAAAAGATGGAATTACAAGTTGAAAATTTTGGTATAGATTTATTTGCAGAAGGTGAAGAAAATCAATGGTAAATTGACAGTGGATGCTCAAAACACATGACAGGTGACAAAAACAAACTTCTTGCATATAGTGCTCTAGAAAAAGAAAAGAATGTTACATTTGGAAATGATACTCCTGCTGTCATTAAGGGAAAAGGGTCTGTTTTTCTAAAATAAAAGGTGAAAGATAATAATGTGATGTATGTGGATGGATTAAAGCATAACCTGTTAAGTGTAAGTCAAATGTGTGATCAAGGAACTGAAGTTGTCTTTAGTTCAAAAGAATGTGTGGTACGTGATCTTGATACAAGTAAAACAATTATAAAAGGAAACAGAACTCCAAGCAACCTGTATGTATTGAAGAACTGCAAAGAACAATGTTACTTGAGTAAATATTCAGAAAACTGGCTATGGCATAGAAGGTTGGGGCATCTGAGCTTCTCTCAAATCAACAAATCAAGCAGACTTAAAGTTGTTCATGATCTTCCCAATATTACTCTACCTCAAAGTATCATATGCAAATCTTGCCAATTCGGTAAGCAAACCAGAGTGCAATTTAATGCCAAGGAAGGATCATCAAGTAAGCCTCTTGAACTCATTCATACTAACATATGTGGACCTGTGAGGAAAAAGTCACCACGTGGTGAACAATACTATATCTTATTTATTGATGATTTCTCTAGAATGTGTTGGATTGGGTTGATTAAACACAAAGATGAAGCATTTGAGAAATTTCATATCTTCAAAGCACTGGTTGAAAATGAATTAAATCTAAAAATCAAGTGTCTTAGATGTCATCGAGGAGGAGAATATACATCAGATGAATTCCTTGAATTTTGTGAACAACATGGCATAAAAAGACAGTTTTCTGTAGCTGGCACTCCACAACAAAATGGCGTAGCAGAAATAATGAATAGAACAGTTCAACAAATGGCTAGAGCTATGCTTGATGATTCCGGAACACCTGACACATTTTGGGGAGAAGCAGCACATACATCGGTAAATATTCTTAACAAGGCACATGTTCGTGTAAATAGTGATAAAACTCCATATGAATTCTGGTATGGTAATCCTCCCACTGTGAAGCATTTTAGAGTTTTTGGAAGCAAATGCTTTATAAAAAATAATGATGAAAAACTTGGCAAGTTTGAACCCAGAGCAGATGAAGGAATACTTCTTGGTTACTCTTCTAGGAGTAGAGCATATAAATGTTACAATAAAAGACTTCAAAATATTGTTGAATGTATTGATGTTGTTATTGATGAGTCTCCTGCAGCTCCAAAAGAAGAAAAACAAACAGCAGATGAAGACAATGATGACATATATCCTTCTACATCAAATAAGAATGATATAGACAGTGAAACCAATGAAGAACCCGAAGATGATTTATCTGAAAAAGCTCCATCCAGATATGTTCAAAAGAATCATCCAGAATCTCAAATTTTGGGAGAAAAGGGATTAGGTGTACAAACAAGAAGGACTCTTATGGGATCTTCTAGCTATCTGGCATTTCTATCCACTATTGAACCACACAATGTCAATCAAGCTAGCAAGGATGAATGTTGGATTCAAGCCATGAATGAAGAGCTTGATTAAATTGAAAAGAATCATACTTGGGAATTAGTACCAAGACCTCATGACAAAAATATCCTTAGAACTAAATGGATATTCAAAAACAAGTTAAATGAGAATGGGGATGTTATAAGAAATAAAGCTAGACTTGTTTGCAAGGGGTATGCTCAACAAGAAGGTATAGACTTTGAAGAAACTTTTGCTCCTGTAGCTAGACTTGAAGCCATAAGAATTTTTCTTGCTTTTTAAAGCTTCCAACAAATCAAATTTTATCAAATGGATGTTAAATCTGCTTTTCTCAATGGTGATCTAGAAGAAGAAGTTTATATAGAACAACTAGAAGGATTCATTTTGGGAAATGATGAAAAACTTGTTTGTAGACTTAAAAATTCTCTATATGGTCTCAAACAAGCTCCAAGGGCATGGTATTATCGTCTTGACAAATATCTTCATCAACAAGGATTTTCAAAGGGGTCTGCTGATAGCAACTTATACACAAAAACTGAAAATGATAAACCATTGATTGTGGTTGTACATGTTGATGATATCATTTTTGGAAGTAATGAAGAATCTATGAGTCAGAAATTTTCTTCTGTTATGCAGCAATAATTTGAAATGTCTTTTCTTGGGAAATTAACTTTCTTTCTTAGCTTGTGTTGGTGTCCCGTGTTTTGATAGTTTGGCAAATCAAAAGACAAGGCAACATCAGAACCAATCTTTAGAGTTCCAGGATCTAGTCCTCCTGTTCTGAGAGAGGGATCTCTCAAATATTTGTTTGCAAAGGTTTATCTTGTGTGCTTTGAGTATGGATTTTAGACTAGTTATTAAGTGCAGGTGTTTGTTTGGTTGGATTGAGTTGATACGACAGAACATGAAAGGTCTAGGAAATATAGACAGAAAGAGGAAATATCTGGTTCATTGGGCATTGGAGTCAAAATAAGGTCATGAAAAACTCTTCAAGGGATATGGGATATTAAAGGGCAAATCTAACTTGGCCACAGGATCCTTTGTTTTGGAATGAGATGGGCATTAATGTTTTGGAAAGAGAAGTTTAATTCTCAAAAAAGGGAAATTGAAAACATAACTTAACAATAAAGAGATATTTGATAGACAGGGCTAACCATAAATTCTACAAATATTCTTTAAGTAAATAATGACTTCAAGGCAACTTTTAAAATGAAATCTAAGATTCAGGGAACACCCTATTTCCTCAAAGATTTTATTTTAAAGGACTTAGAAAACATAAAATATTCACTGATAATTGCAATCATAGAAGAGGGAACACCTAAATAACATCTATGCTTACAACTATAAAGACCTTCGAAACCACTGTTCAAGCAATGGAAAAGGGCAAGATCAAAACCGACCTCTTTGATTAACTTAAAACAATGGTACTTCAAAGGGAGACCTCAATAACATCTTTCAAGTGATAGCAGGCAAGCAGGGAAAACCATAAATCATGCTGAAACCAACTATTTGAGCTATTAAGAAAATAAACGAGCATAAAGACTAAAGAGAAGGTTTAAAGCCTCTAAAATACTTCAGCAGAAGAAAACATAAAACGGTGAAGGGTGAACAGGTCTAAGGTGCTTCCAGGAGTCATTTCTTAGCCTAAAACTTTCAGCCTACTGTAGTAAGAAATTATGGAACATAATGAAAATAGGAGAAAACATTAAATAGTTAGGATACTTCACCAACAACCAAGCTCAGGGATCCAATGATAGAGCCTTCTCAGGAACAAACATGCAACAACATCATCAAGACATCCAAGACCTCAATTTGTTCTTCAACTTCAACAGACTTGTATATTTATTTCAGAGAGTTTCAGTATTACAGCTTGTGATCAAACAACAACCAACCAACAACTTCTCTTCGTCTACAGAGGTATTTATAGAAGAATGAGGAGGTGAAATCTTAAAAAGATCTCCTAAGACAATTAATACAGTTTCAAGACTTCTCGGCCTTTTGAGGGGCTCGATGGAGAAGTGTATAGGTGTTACACTGTATTAACTGTTTACAATCATGATTTTAAACTCGGTGGGAGCCTTTTTTGACTTTGAGGCTCTGCGCGCTGTGTGGAGTAACTCTGCAAATATTTCATTCATTAAGTTCTTTGCAGAGGAACTCTTTGGCTATGCTTGAGACAAATATCCAATTTAAAATAATAACTTCGGCCTCTGTTTGAAAGGTTTGAGGCAACATGTGTCTTCGTGGTAGCTGAGGAATCAATTTGCCTCAAATGCAGCGGTGGAAGTCTTTTCTGCCTGATAGATCTTTTTGATTTTCTGTTAATTCTGTTTTAATTTGGGGGTTTAGGCTTTTGATATTCAATCTTAGCCGTAATCCCCAAATTTGTCTTCAATCTTCAATCTCCTGTGTGCTGTCTTCAGAAACCAACACTCTTTAACTGTGCTCTAAATAAAACAGTGTCTTGTTAATGTGTAGAGCCGCGTTGGGCTTTTGAAGGTATCAATGCTCATAGAGCATCGACAAACAATGGAAATAGAGCCCGGCGGAATGGTTCTTATTGATAAATCAAAGGCGTAGGAAACGTCTTTCCGGCCCTCAGCTTTTCTTCATAACATAAATGGAAAACCATTCAATTCTGCAAAAAAACGAATGAATATTATAAAAATCATGCGTTTTTAGGTTTAACTGCTTCAGAAGGCAGGGAAAGAGTGTGGCCGTTGGATGAATGCATCCAATCGTGGAGATTTACTCAACAAAAAAAAGGTAAAAGAAGAGCGCGGAATAGAACAAGTAAGGGTGATTTTGGACCGTCTGATCTGGACATGCGGATGGTCCAGATTTAATCGGGGGATCGCAATCGGGGGTATCGAACCAAAGGGTGCAATTGAAAAACTCCGATGCGATTGCGCGATCGGGAGGGTCAAAGCGATTGAGCGAGGACCGTTGATCCATGAACGAAATCAACGGTGGGAAATGAATCGGAGGAAGAAGTGTTAGCGCAGCGATTGAGGCATGCGATGCGATTGAGTGCTGGCCATTTGATCGGCATTAGATCAACGTCGGAGATCTGTTCTAAGAAGAACTGGCGGAAGAGTTAAGTGGTGGGACCCAGCAGGTCTAATCGCAATCAGAGGTCGGGAGAGGGAGGTTGCGATCAATCGCATCGCAAATGTTTGCGATGGGCCGATCGGAGCACATAACATAACTTTTGCGATTGCGAGCGGGAGGGGAGTGCGATTTAGCGCTCGTCCGTTGGATCGAAGGACTAGATCAATGGTTGGGATTGTTTCAACTCGAGCATCGGCGGAAAAACCTTTAAACATAAGAAAATCCAATATTTTAACACAAAACAAAAAATAAAGGTTTTATAATATGGGCGAGATGTATATATATGATAGGTAGGCGCCCGTTTGCGGGGCCTTTGGGATGTATAAACTGTAATATGCCCGGGGCCTATTAAAACAAGGGCCAATCGCAATCGGGCCATCGGGCCTGGTCTTTTTAATCTACCCATTTGTTTCTTCCAATTGTGATTGCGCAATCGGTCTTTTTGATCAACCCATTAGTTTTATTTCAACATGTGACTTAAAGCTTTTAAGTTAAAACTTTGAAAAAGTGGGTTTTGGGTTTTTACAAAGGAAAAAGGTGAACGGGGAGAAAAAATAGAAAGGTTTAAACGCCGAGGTGGACCCACGTTTAATATGAAAATAACAATGCGATCGGGGGTTTTTAAACAGGAATGTTCAATCGCATCGGGTCTTTTGGTGATGGAAAAAAGATCTGCGCACATGAAATCTTGCGATGCGATTAGCGCTATATGGGTTCGGTGCTTGGTTTTTATGACAAGGGCACATGTGGGGAAGTGGTTAGGACTTAGCCCAAGGGCTTAAGTCCATAGAAAATACTTGTATTTTTTGTGAAATTTTTCATGATTTTCAAAGGAATTGGGGTTTTCGGAATAGTTAAAAAATGGGTTTTTAACTATGGGTAAGTGATCTTCATAAATGGAAGAAGAGGATTTATGAAAACAAGGGATTTTTGATGGAGAAAAAGGGGAGAAAATGAAGGTTTTAGAAGAGGGAAAAGGAAGGTCTTTCAGCAGTCTTTCATTTGGAATCAGCAGAAATTTCTGAGTCTTTTGAAGTGTAAACAACAATATAGGATCTGGACAGAGGCATGAGTCCTTCAAGAGTCTTTAAGAGCCAACAGTTTTTAGTAATTAAAAATTGTTCCTTGAAGGCTCAAAACAGATTTAGCCACCTTTTGGTATAACAAAATATTATAGGTGGCTAACAGTGACTCCACTTGGGGATGGTGCCTTTTTGAAGGCATCAAGAACTTTAGACTTGCATCTTCTGGGAGGCTGATCAGTTGCCTCATCCATTGGGCTGACCTTCTTTGATTGAATGATCTTATTTTGCTCTGGAAATGCTAACAACCATGAAAAACAATGGATCTTTCATCAACAAGCTTTCTACCTACCCAATCCTACAAATCTAACATTTTTCCTTCTTAGAGTGCACTTGGATTGGCAAACTCTTTTACAGCATTTTATTCTTTTGAAAACAGGAAATCTAATCTATTTCTACTCCTTATTTCTCTATGGATTCAGATTAAACTGTTGGATCCATGTGATTCTCTATCTAATCTACTGTCTATTGGGATTAAACTGTCCAACAGACTTTCATTCTCTAAATTCTATACGTAAATTTAAAAACAGTCAAGTCAAGATTAAGTTGTTTGACTTGCTGTGATCTATGGCATAAAAACAAGCTGCACATAGATTTTTATTTGCAGAAAATTTAAATCAAAATGGAAGGCTTAAGATCTAGAAGTTTTCATCATGGCCTTCTCTTTTCTTCATAGCTTTATTTTTGCTTTTGTTTGAGCTGTCTCTTCCTTGTTCTCTGATTCAGGTCTTGAGTTAAGTAGAACCAGATTTTTTACATCCTCTTGACTCAGAAAATAAAACAGATTTTTGAGTCATCTCTCTTTGGAAACTTAGGTTCATATTTTGATCATGTTTGAACCTTTAATTTCTATCCTAAACTATCTACTGATAAGCCAAGATTAAACAGTTTTAGCAAATTGAATTCACTATTCCTATCAACAGAAGATTTAAAACTAATTAGTCAACATTAAATTGTTTGACTAACTAAAACTGTTTTTTGTAGGAGTGGCATTTAAGCTTGCACACTTTCAGAATTTGTTTCTCTTTTTTGGCATGGGGCTATGCCTTTCTTGTTTTTACAACCTGCCCTCTTTTCTCTATTTCATTGTTTTGGTATTTTTGATTTTTTCTAACTTTGAATGCAATGGTTAGACTATGATATTTACAATGGTTAAACAAAAATGCTTTAGAACTTTAAGATTCTTGGCAGAAGTAATGCTTGAGCATCCTGCCATTGATAGGACCTCCATATAGGTCTTCTCCATTCAATTCTTTCAAGAAAAATGTATTATGACCCCTCTCAGCATGAATAATAGATGGTCTTTTTCACAAGTTCTCAAACTTGCCATGTTTCCCTTTCTCTTCTCTTCTTGAATCCCATTTAAGAACAACACTTCCAACCTGGAAATTGTTCGTCTTAGTCCTCTTATCAAATTGCTTCTTTATATTTTCTTGGACTAATTGTGTTCTTTCATAAAGTTCTTCTTTGGTCTGCTGCAAATGGATTATTTGGTTTATCCTCCTCTACATATCATTTTCTTCAACCTGCACTTCTTGAAGGAGCTTTATAACTGGAACTCCCAATGAGGTAGGAAAAATTGCATCCATGCCATAGACCAATTGATAGGGGGACATATTTATTGATTTCTTTGTAGTTAGTCTCTCAGCCCATAAGGCATGAACCAACTTACTGTGCCATGATTTTTGATTTTCTTCTAACAGCTTTTTAATGATATTGATGAGGCTCTTATTAGAGGATTCAGCTAATCCATTTCCTTGGGGATAGTAAGCAGTGGAATGGCCCAAGGTTATATGGTATTTGTGACAGAAATCAACCATCTTCTTAGATTTGAAAGCAGCAGCATTGTCTGTTATGATTTTTCTGGGACAACCAAATCTGGATAGGATATGGGTTTCAAGAAACTTGATAATGACACAGTCATTAGCATTCCTGGTAGGTATAGCTTCTATCCATTTGGTGAAGAATTCAGTGGCTGTGAGGATCCACTTATGTTGAGCTGAGGAGGATGGATGAATTTCTCCAATGAAGTCCAGCCCCCATTGTTGGAAAGGTGCCTCAACTCTGATAGGATGTAAGGGTAAGGGAAGGAGTTTTCTCTTGCCATCAAAGATTTGACACTTATGGCAAGACATGACCAACTTCTGAGTGTCCGGGAAAAGGGTAGGCCAATAGTAACCTGATCTAAGGATTTTATTTGTTGTGGCCTTCCAGTAGAGGTGTCCTCCACATTCACCATCATGTAGTTCATGCATGATCTTTCCTGCATGATCTTCAAGTAAAAATTTAAGCAAAATTCCAACAGCATTTTTCCAATATAATACCCCATCTAAGATACAAAAACTCAAAGCTTTCTGTTTCAAAAATCTAGCTTTAGTTTTAGACAAAGAAGGAGGAGCATTTAAATATAAAAGCACATAAACAATGTCAGCGTACCAAGGAGAATTTAGAAATGTTTCCTCAATGAAAGGAGCATTAGACTCTTCTATTTCTTCCAACACATCTACCATATTCATGTCTAGCGCTTGGAAATTAGACTCGGCCATAAGTTTTGCTAATCCTTGCCCCTTTACTAGTTTGGTGGGTCTGATTTCTAAGTCATATTCAAGAATAGTTGCAATCCATTTTCCCCTTTTACCATCAGGGTCTTGACTTAGAATGTCCTTGACAACAGTATGTGGAACAAACGCAATTATGTGAGAGTGTAAAATGTAGACCCTAAAGTCCTTTAAAGCTTTCACTAATGCTAAGGCTTGCTTCTCCATGCTGTTATAATTGAGAGGAGCATCTCTTAAGGCCCTACTAAAGAAGGATATTGGTTGTTTTTGCCCTAAATTATGCTTTTGAAGCAAAACTGTAGCTATTGTATGTTCAGATGCAAAAGAAAAGGTGTAAAAATCTTTGGTAAAATCTAGGCTAATCAGGACTGGTGTTTGAGTAAGAGCTTGTTTGACCAGTTCGAATGATTGTTTAGCTAGTAAAGTCCATTTCACACCCACATCTTTCTTGAGCATGTTTTTAATGTTTTTTAATAGCTCATCAAGGTTGGGAATAAACCTTCTCAAAAAATTAATCTTTCCAATGAAAGATTGCAATTCTTTGAGGCTTCTAGAATGGCTAATTTGCAATATGCCATCTATCCTTGTAGGGTCTATTTTGATTCCCTCTTCTGAAATTATGTGACCAAGAAGTTTCCCTACTTGGAGTCCAAAGAGGGTCTTCTTGGGATTCAGTGACAAGCCAAATTTCCTACATTTCTCAAAAACCTTTCTTAAGTGAATCAAATGTTCTTCATCAGTTTTTGAAAAGACAGTTATGTCATCAAGGTAGATGATTATGAAATAGCCAATATCTTCAGAGAAGGCTATATCCATGGCCCTTTGGAAGGTGGCCCCTGCATTCATTAATCCGAAGGGAATTTTGACATACATAAAGGTGCCCCAAGGTGTGGTAAAAGCAGTTTTAATTTGATCACTTGGGAGCACCAACACCTGGTTGTAACCCGAAAACCCATCTAAAAGGGAAATCCTTCTTGAACCAGCTACCTTTTGAAGTATATGGTCCATCTTGGGTAAAGGGTAGTTGTCTTTTAAAGAGGTTTTGTTCAAGTTTCTGAAGTCAATACAGAGCCTGATTTCTTCTGTTTTCTTTCTAACAGAAACTAAGTTTGATACCCATTCTGAAAACCTAATGGGTACTATGATCCCATCATTATACATTTTCTCAATTTCTGCCTTAACTAAGGGTAGTAAAAGGGGATTTATTCTCCTTAGTTTTTTCTTAAATGGCTTTTGATTTTCCTTCAAGGGGATTTTATGCTGGATGATGCTAGTATCATATGATTTTAAGTCTTTGTATTCCCAAGCAAACACATCTTTAAATTCTTTGAAAAGCTCTATGTATTGCAACTTTATGTGAGCTGGGAGGGTGCTAGATAGCTTGATCATCTTGGGTTCTGTTAGGGAGCCTATGTTGTGTTCTTCTACGTTTGTTTCTACAGGCTCCATCCTTGGTTCTTTGGCTACATCGTTGAGATCAAACAGGTGTTCTAAAGGTGTGAGACCTCTTGGAATTTGATCATTTTTGCATTGTAATATTTCCAAGTCTTCTTGGTCCATGTTTTCAATTAACTCTGCTTCAAACGGATTCTCATAACGATTTATAGTAGCAGAGTGTGTTATTTCAGCTTCTGGGATTTCTTCGATATATGGGCAGTCTTCATTATGACTAGATTCTGATGTTGGTATGGTGAAACAGTTTTCTGATTTTAAGAAATCGTCTATGTGTTGGTCAGAATCAAAGACTTGCCAATGATTTTCATTATCCGGCACAGCGGGCCTGTGCTTTACCTTCATGCCAAACTGTTCGTTTATCTCAGGTATTTGACAGTTACTGGCGTTGAAAGCGAGTTCATTTTCCAAATGATTAAACGCTCTAGGAATGAAAACAAGTTCATATTTTTCGAAGGTTTTTAATAAGTCGAGGGCAGCGTTCCGATATTCCCTAAGTTTTGGATTTCGGGCTGAGTATTCTCCTCTGATTTGTTTTATGATAAGTTCAGAATCTCCTAGGATAGATATCCTTTGGGCTTTTAACTGTTTAAGCAATTGTAAACCTAAGAGGATGGCTTCATACTCAGCAATATTTTTAGTGCACGGGAAATCCAATTTGTATGAAAAACTTTGATTTGTATTCTGGATACATACGCCCGCACCTGCACTTGTTTTATTACAGGATCCATCAAAGTTTACTGTCCAAATTATGTTTGACTCATCTTCGTTTTCTCGTTGCTGTTGAGTGTCAAGGTTTTGAAGTTGATTCGAGGTAAGATTGGATTGTTCTGGTGAACTGATTGGGTCCATGTTTTCTTTATCTTGTTGAGTAATTTCATCTTCGTTACACAAGATAAAGGAATCTAAACTTGATTGAATAGAATAGATTGGAGTGTTGTTTGGTTTGTCCATGTTACTCACCATGTACTTCATGTGGGATTCTCTATATAGTCTTCTGTTTTGGTTAAAAACAGGGATGGTGGCATAAGACATGTCCATTTGAAGGCTTCCTTGAAGTTTGGCTCCCCATGATATTGATAAGAGCATGCCATACTTAGGAGGAATGTCAGCTATGACTATATCCATTACTAGATTCTTGGCAGGGATCTGAGCTAGGTTAACACATAAATCTTTGATTAAACCCAAACATTTGACTCTGCTTGAGTCAAAAGAACATAAATCTTTGTATGGTTTAGTAATCTCTAAGCCTAAGCTCTCCATTACTACCTTAGGCATTAGGTTGTGTGAAGCTCCAGAATCTAACATGGCATTGTGTAGAATTTTATCGTGTATGTTCAAACTAACATAGAAGGGAGGGACTGGACCCTCTTGATATTTCCCTTCAACCTCCAGGCCAAACAATAGCTCAGGTTTGTCATCTGTCAAGTTTAAGGTGTCAGTATCACTTCCTAAGTTTAAAGCCTTCAAAACTTGATTTTTGTACACTTCTTGGGTTACTAGTTCGGCTAGGGGGATGGTAATTTTTATCTTAGCAATCTCTCCCTTGAGGCTAAAAGGAATAATTGACTTGTTAATATTTACATCTGTTTTTTCAATTAAATTCTTTTCAGCAGCTCTGATTTGCTGGACCTTGTTTGGACTAGTGATAGGAATAGTTTTATTAGGACCACTAACTGAAGTGTTAGGGGTACTCCTTTCAACATTTGGTTGGGTTCCCTTGTCTTTGTTCACATCAGGTTTTCTGGCCGAAATGTTGGTTTTTTCTGCTATCTTTTTGGGCTGGTTTTCCGTGTTTTTCTTGACAGCGGTGCTAGTATTCTTATCTTTTGAATTCTCTATACTCCTTTGCTCCTAAGATCATACTGTTTATGTAACTCCATGATTGCATTTTCAAAACCCAATCTATAGTCATCAGAATCTTCATAGGTGTTTGTATTTTGATCATCAAAGAAGAAACCTTGTTCTTCCTCAGTGAGGAAAACATCATCTCCACTGTCTGATCAATCAAGTTTACATGCGATTCTTCCAACCTTTCTAACTCCCTATCTTCCTCATATTGATCTACATAGTTCTGTTGAAAGGGAGGTCTGATTTGTTGGTCACTTTCTTTTTGCTTATCTTGATTGTTATCTCTTCTATAATTATGATTTCTATTTCTGTTTTGATTGTTTTGAAATGCAGTCTGGTTTTGATTTGCTTGTGCTTTCTTAATTATGCTCATCTCTTTCATCATCTCTTCCAACATTCTCTCCATCTTTGAGCTTGAAGTAGAAGGTGGGGATTCTTCTCTAAAAGATACTCTCTTCTCAGTTTTCATTCTTGCTCTCTTTTCTATTAAGTTGACTTCCACAGAAAGAGCACCCCTTTGCATATCTTCAAGAGTTGCAAAATCCCTTTCTCTTAGTGAATAAGTCATGTCAGAGTCAAAACCTTCAGGAAATTTGTTTAAGGCTGAGCCTTGTGGAGGTTTTAGTTCTGGGGAAAGTGCATTATATACACTGTTAAATCTAGTACAATAGGCTTGTACACTTTCCCCAGGGTTCCTACAGAGGTTATTGTAATCAACAAGGACTTGAAGAGGATTCTTCTTTACTTCCCATTTGTTTAGGAACGTTTGATGGAAGGCTTGGAGATCATTAACACTACGGGGAGCTAAACCTTTAAACCATTTTCTTACTTCTCCCCCAAAGCTTTGAGCAAATAATCTAAGTTTGACAGAATCATCATCAATTTCATTTCTGTCAAAGTAGTCATTCATCTTATCCACATGATGTGATGCAGTTGTAGCGTTGTTAGCATCATACAATGGAATCTTGTACTGGTAGTCCTGTGGGAGATTGACTAATGGTGCGGGAAGAACTAGGGGAGCATACCATGCGGCCATGGCAGGAGGTGGAGGTGGATTTACAGAAGGGAAAGTGGAATGAGGTGTGGTGGTTTGAACAGTGGATGTAGGATGAGTAGAAGTGGATGGACCAGGAGTAGTCTGTTGAGCTGATCTTGGATGAGAGACACCTAGGTTGTGAAGGAAATGTAAATCAGGAGGTGTCGTTTCTCTACTACCAGGATGTTTACTTGTCTCTGGGGATGAAAGCGAAGATTCAGAGTCTAACTGGATTATATCATCAAATGACCTGGTTCTAAATGGGTTAACTAGGTCAGCTTGTGAGTGTTGTAGAGCTGAAAGATTTTCAGGGACTGAATTAGCTCTCAAGGGTGATCTGAAAACAGTTGATAATTTAATCCTAGGAGACTTCCAAAGGATACTTTCTGGGTTATCAACTATCTCAGGTGGATTAGGGTCTAGATGGGCTCTAGTGTGAATCTTTTTAGAAGCCACTATGTTGTGTTTTTAGACCCAAATAACAAGAAAAGTTTAACCAAGTATGACAATATTTGAGAGGTTAACTAATCTGTTTACACAAATCTTAATCCTACAGTCCTCTAACTGAGTTTGAATGATATTATAATGATAATGGTTCTTCCCAGTGGAGTGTTAAGGTCTGCTAAGGATTGTGGAGTCGCCAATTGGAATTTTTTAGCTCCTAAGGAGGTAAAAGGTTTTATGGTCCACTACCAATGTTTATTATGAAGCCAAACTTGAAATGTTTTTTGGGTTTTTCTAAGTTATTTTGGTTTTATAGGTTAAGAGAGTGTTCTAAGTCTGATTTTGCACTTAGCTAAGGTGTTCAAACAAGCAAAGTTGCTCTTATGGCTTGGTAACTGGTTCCTTCAAGGTTTGGTAAGGCTTTACGAGAATCCTAAGGGTTACTTAGTTTGTCACTGATTCAAATGAGTCCTATCATGATTTCCATTTGTTAGGTAGTGCTTGAAGAAAGTTACTTATGTTATACTGGACCTAAAAGTTCAAGGAAAGGTTTTGAACCCTCTAATTCTCTGCAGGTCCCACCGTGATCGCCATTATGTTGGTGTGAGCGGTGGGATAAATCCAGAATGTGTTCTTTATCAAGTTAAGGGCCTAAAGAGCTTTAAGAGATGTTTTCAACTCACCGTATTACTCAGTAAGGTCCCACCATGATCGCCATTATGTTGGTGTGAGCAGTGGGATAAATCCAGAATGTGTTCTTTATCAAGTTAAGGGCCTAAAGAGCTTTAAGAGATGTTTTCAACTCACCGTATTACTCAGTAAGGTCCCACCGTGATCGCCATTATGTTGGTGTGAGCGGTGGGATAAATCCAGAATGTGTTCTTTATCAATTTAAGGGCCTAAAGAGCTTTAAGAGATGTTTTCAACTCACAGTATTACTCAGTAAGGTCCCACCGTGATCGCCATTATGTTTGCGGCGATGAGGTGGCTAATAATCACTGGATATTCTTGAAAATAAGGGATTTCTGAAGTGCTTAAAGGGTATTTAGATTGTTACTGACTCAGAAGTCCCACCGTGATCGCCATTATGTTGGTGTCCCGTGTTTTGATAGTTTGGCAAATCAAAAGAAAAGGCAACATCAGAACCAATCTTTAGAGTTCCAGGATCTAGTCCTCCTGTTCTCAGAGAGGGATCTCTCAAATATTTGTTTGCAAAGGTTTATCTTGTTTGCTTTGATTATGGATTTTAGACTAGTTATTAAGTGCATATGTTTGTTTGGTTGGGTTGAGTTGATACAGCAGAATATGAAAGGTCTAGGAAAGATAGACAGAAAGAGGAAATATCTGGTTCATTGGGCAATGGAGTCAAAATAAGGTCATGACAAACTCTTCAAGGGATATGGGATATCAAAGGGAAAATCTAACTTTGCCACAGGATCCTTTGTTTTGGAATGAGATGGACATTAATGTTTTGGAAAGAGAAGTTTAATTCTCAACAAAGGGAAATTGAAAACATAACTTAACAATAAAGAGATATTTGATAGACAGGGCTAACCATAAATTCTACAAATATTCTTTAAGTAAATAATGACTTCAAGACAACTTTTAAAATGAAATCTAAGATTCGGGGAACAACCTATTTCCTCAAAGACTTTATTTTAAAGGACTTAGAAAACATAAAAGATTCACTGATAATTGCAATCATAGAAGAGGGAACACCTAAATAACATCTATGCTTACAACTATAAAGACCTTCGAAACAACTGTTCAAGCAATGGCAAAGGGCAAGATCAAAACCGACCTCTTTAATTAACTTAAAACAATGGTACTTCAAAGGGAGACCTCAATAACAGATTTCAAGTGATAGCAGGCAAGCAGGGAAAACCATAAATCATGCTGAAACCAACTATTTGAGCTATTAAGGAAATAAACGAGCATGAAGACTAAAGAGAAGGTTTAAAGCCTCTAAAATACTTCAGCAGAAGAAAACATAAAATAGTGAAGGGTGAACAGGTCTAAGGTGCTTCCAGAAGTCATTTCTTAGCCTAAAACTTTCAGCCTACTGTAGTAATAAATTATGGAACATAATGAAAACAGGAGAAAACATTAAACAGTTAGGATACTTCACCAACAACCAAGCTCAGGGATCCAATGATAGAGCCTTCTCAGGAACAAACATGCAACAACATCATCAAGACATCCAAGACTTCAATTTTTTCTTCAACTTCAACAGACTTGTATATTTATTTCAGAGAGTTTCAGTATTACAGCTTGTGATCAAACAACAACCAACTAAAAACTTCTCTTCTTCTACAGAGGTATTTATAGAAGAATGAGGAGGTGAAATCTTAAAAAGATCTCCTAAGAAAATTAATACAGTTTCAAGACTTCTCGGCCTTTTGAGGGGCTCGATGGAGAAGTGTATAAGTGTTACACTGTATTAACTGTTTACAATCATGATTTTAAACTCGGTGGGAGCCTTTTTTGAATTTGAGGCTCTGCGCGCTGTGTGGAGTAACTCTGCAGATATTTCATTCATTAAGTTCTTTGCAGAGGAACTCTTTGGCTGTGCTTGAGACAAATATCCGATTTAAAATAATAACTTCGGCCTCTGTTTGAAAGGTTTGAGGCGACATGTGTCTTCGTGGTAGCTGAGGAATCAATTTTCCTCAAATGCAACGGTGGAAGTCTTTTCTACCTGATAGATCTTTTTGATTTTCTATTAATTATGTTTTAATTTGGGGGTTTAGGCTTTTGATATTCAATCTTAGCCGTAATCCCAAAATTTGTCTTCAATCTTCAATCTCCTGTGTGCTGTCTTCAGAAACCAACACTCTTTAACTGTGCTCTGAATAAAATAGTGTCTTGTTAATGTGTAGAGCTGCGCTGGGCTTTTGAAGGTATCAATGCTCATAGAGCATCGACAAACAATGGAAATAGAGCCTGGCAGAATGGTTCCTATTGATAAATCAAAGGCGTAGGAAACGTCTTTCCGGCCCTCAGCTTTTCTTCATAACATAAATGGAAAACCATTCAATTCTGCAAAAAACAAATGAATATTATAAAAATCCTGCGTTTTAAGGTTTAACTGCTTCAGAAGGCAGGGAAAGAGCGTGGCCGTTGGATGAATGCATCCAATGGTGGAGATTTACTCAACCAAAAAAAGGTAAAAGAAGAGCACGGAATAGAACAAGTAAGGGTGATTTTGGACCGTCCGATCTGGACATGCGGATGGTCCGGATTTAATCGGGGGTATCGAACCAAAGGGTGCGATTGAAAAACTCCGATGCGATTGCACAATCGGGAGGGTCAAAGCAATTGAGCGAGGATCGTTGATCCATGAACGAGATCAACAGTGGGAAATGAATCAGAGGGATGTCAATCGGAGGAAGAAGTGTTAGTGCAGCGATTGAGGCATGCGATGCGATTGAGTGCTGGCCGTTTGATCGGCATTAGATCAACGGCGGAGATCTGTTCTAAGAAGAACTGGCGGAAGAGTTAAGTGGTGGGACCCAGCAGGTCTAATCGCAATCGGAGGTCGAGAGAGGGAGGTTGTGATCAATCGCATCGCAAATGTTTGCGATGGGCCGATCAGAGCACATAACATAACTTTTGCGATTGCGAGCGGGCGGGGAGTGCGATTTAGCGCTCGTCCGTTGGATCGAAGGACTAGATCAATGGTCGGGATTGTTTCAACTCGCGCACCAGCAGAAAAACCTTTAAACATAAGAAAATCCAATATTTTAACACAACAAAAAATAAAGGTTTTATAATATGGGCGAGATGTATATATATGATAGGTAGGCGCCCGTTTGCGGGGCCTTTGGGATGTATAACTTGTAATATGCCCGGGGCCTATTAAAACAAGGGCCAATCGCAATCGGGCCATCGGGCCTGGTCTTTTTAATCTACCCATTTGTTTCTTCCGATTGCGATTGCGCAATCGGTCTTTTTGATCAACCCATTAGTTTTATTTCAACATGTGACTTAAAGCTTTTAAGTTAAAACTTTGAAAAAGTGGGTTTTTGGTTTTTACAAAGGAAAAAGGTGATCGGGGAGAAAAAATAGAAAGGCTTAAATGCCAAGGTGGACCCACGTTTAATATGAAAATAACAATGCGATCGGGGGTTTTTAAACAGGAATGTTCAATCGCATCGGGACTTTTGGTGATGGCAAAAAGATCTGCGCACATGAAATCTTGCGATGCGATTAGCACTATATGGGTTCGGTGCTTGGTTTTTATGACAAGGGCACATGTGGGGAAATGGTTAGGACTTAGCCCAAAGGGGCTTAAGTCCATAGAAAAGACTTGTATTTTTTGTGAAATTTTTCATGATTTTCAAAGGAATTGGGGTTTTCGGAATAGTTAAAAAATGGGTTTTTAACTATGGGTAAGTGATCTTCATAAATGGAAGAAGAGGATTTATGAAAACAAGGGATTTTTGATGGAGAAAAAGGGGAGCAAATGAAGGTTTTAGAAGAGGGAAAAAGAAGGTCTTTCAGTAGTCTTTCATTTGGAATCAGCAGAAATTTCCGAGTCTTTTGAAGTGTAAACAGCAATATAGGATCTGGACAGAGGCATGAGGCCTTCAAGAGTCTTCAAGGGCCAACAGTTTTTAGTAATTAAAAATTGTTCCTTGAAGGCTCAAAACAGATTTAGCAACCTTTTGGTATAACAAAATATTATAGGTGGCTAACAACTTGCAAGTGCAACAAGCAACAGATGGCATATTCTTATCACAAGCAAAATATCTTAAGAAAATTATAAAGAAGTATGGCATGGAAGAGTGCAAACCTGTAAGTACACCAATGATAACCGGATGTAATCTCAGTTCTCATGATGATTCTCCCACGGTGAATCAACCAGAATACAAATCTATGATAGGAAGTCTACTTTATCTCACTGGGACTAGACCAGACATTATGCATGCAGTTGGGATTGTTGGACGATTCCAAGCTAATCCAAAAGAGTCTCACCTTCAGGCTATCAAAATAATATTCAAATATCTACAAGGAACTCAAGACTTTGGACTATGGTATCCAAAGAATGTTGATCTTACTCTTCATGCTTACACTGATGCAGATTGGGCTAGAAATGTTGATGATCAGAAAAGCACTAGTGGTGGTGCATTCTATATGGGGCCCCGGTTAGTATCTTGGTTCAGCAAGAAGCAAAGCTCTATTGCCTTATCTACAGCAGAAGCAGAATATGTGGCTACCGCATCATGTTGCACTCAACTTCTTTGGATGATGCAAACCTTACAAGACATTCAAATCAAATGTTCACCTTCTATCTCCATTATGTGTGATAATACAAGTGCCATCAGTATCTCAAAGAATCTTGTTATGCATTCCAATACCAAGCACATTCCCATTAAGTATCACTTCTTACGTGAACAAGTGCTTGAAAAAAAGGTGAAGTTGGAGTATGTTCCCTCCAAAGAACAAGTTGCTGATATATTTACCAAACCTTTACCTAGGGAAGCATTCAAATATCTCAGACAGAAGCTGGGAGTAGTCTCTGCCATGCAGAAGATCATATCTACTTAAATACAGAAGATTAACTTGGATACACGGATTTCCTTCAGGACAATCGTGTATATACGCGAGTTTATACATAGAAAACCACGTATGGGTGTTTGTTGACAAAATTTCTTTTGGGTCAGCATTCTTCAGCACAGCTGTGGTGCTGTTGGGTATCTCTAGTGATGTTTCAGCTCTCATATTTTTGTTTCATTCTCTTATATTTGATGAAGATGCCTTGATGATTTGTTGTTGAAAGTGTTCAGGATGCTCAAGCTAAGGGGGAGCTTTGGTCATTTGGAAAGGATGCATTGTTGGCATTCTAATTATTTGCTATGGTCTGATCTCATGCTTGAGATTCTTTGGTCTTGATTGTATAAGTTATTTCTATAATTTGATGAAAAGGTCATGTTGAGACCTATGATGTAAATTGTTATATTCAGTCATGTAAGGACTTCTTCAAATTTGTAAACCCACTTGGTTGGGTAGTTGAGTCATTAAAATGTGCAAACCCACTTGGTTGGGTACTTGAGTCACAAATGTAAATCCACTTGGTTGGATCATTGATGTAAGTATGAGTCCTTGGTGATAGGAAAGGTCATAGAGTCATGTACTTCATTGAAAAATATGTTTGAAGATTCAACGTGAACTCAGGGGGAGCATGGTAACTTCGGTGCACATTAGATCTACAAAGCTCTTCTTTCTACAAGAGAAGAAAAACCTTGTTTTGGTTTTGATCCGCCCTTTTCCCTTGATGTCAAAGGGGGAGAGTATCATGGTGTTTGAATAATGGTTATAATCAATGTATCTATCTATTGTGGTGATCAAACACCATCATGGTTGCCATCAAGTCCAAAGGGGGAGATTGTTGGCAATATGATGCAATGTGTTGTCCTTGATGGCAACCTACTTGATGAAGTTGTCCTTGATGAAAACTGACTTGATGAGTTGCGTTTTGATAGCAACCTATTTGTTAAAGATGTAAAAATGATGTATCTACAGATCAGTTCAGAAGTAGCAGAAAAAGGAATTTCAGTAAGTGCCATAGAAATGATAAATATAATATGTCACAATGTATATGCTACTTTTATGAAGGAAACCCACGTATGGATTCAATGTATACACTACTTTTGTGAAGGAAACCCGTGTATACATTCAGGACTAGTATATACGCAGCTATTTTGAAGACAAATCGCGTATACACGTGGATACGAACGCTCCAAGTCGCGTATGCCTTTTGCACTCTAAAAACTATGATACCTAGGGGCATTACCATGGTATTGGCCCACTGTATTGAGCGTTAGATTATCTATTTGATCCCGTCCAGGAATACCATCAGCGGTTGAGTGGTTTTTTCTCATGGTATTGGTAAAATCTAAATCTATTTAAGGAGAAGAAGATCATAGTGCAAGGTGTGCATGCGTAAGGGTTGTTGATGAATAAATCTCTCTAAGGAATATCTGCATAGATGAACTCTATTCTTAATTGATAGATCTGAAGCTATGATGCACCCATGGATATATTGATGGTTCAATATCTCTAGATCTAAAGATGATGAATCTCTAGTTTGATCAAAGGAAGAAATGATGAAGAACTGGCGCAAGTCTGCTGAAGAACATGAATAAATTTGGGTAAGTCTTATAGATCTAGCCTACTCTACAAATTATATATTTTTACAGATCTATACGCTAGTTCACTTCATGAAAAGCGCGTATATACGCGGGTTCGCTTCATTAAAAGCGTGTATGGCAGTTAGGGTTTTCTGAAGAATAATATACACAGAAGTATACGTGGGTTGGTGTGCAGGAAAACGTGTATGTACGCGGATTTAGTGAATCAAAGTAGCGTATGCTATTTGAATTAATGAATGTTCAGGGTTGATTTTGTATCTGCATATCTATTCTGAATTCTGGGTTATTTCTGATATTCTGGTTACAGTGGTCTCACTGTTCTGTTTGAAGTATTGGCCAAAGTATGTTTGTTGATGTTAAGTGAAGGGTTGTGTTGAAGCTGTTTGATCCAGTATGAAAATTGATGAAACGTGGTCTGCAGTGGGTCTAAAGGTTGAAGCCTTCAGTATGGAAGTAGAAGCTTTCAGCCAGTAGAAGCTGGTGTTGAAATCAGGGGGTCGAAGCTCCCTTCCAGGAGAGGCTGGTAAACGAGTTCAGGGGGTTGGAGCTCCCTTCTAGTTGCAGCTGGAAAACGAGAGAAGTTTGCAGCCTTCTGCAGGTAGAAGCCTGTGTACTAGTATAAGTCTACACCAATACAATGTTGTAAAAGGTTTTCTATATAATAAATATTGAAGACAGAGACGACAGCAGCGATGGTTTTCTCCCAAATTGGGTTTCCACGTTAGATATTGGTGTTCATGTGTGTGATGCTTTATACTGTTGATTACTGCTCATAAATTTTGATTATCTAGCCTTATTCATATCTGATAAATCTGATTAAAAGACGGTTCCTGAGAAACTTTCTAAATCTGAAAGGTAAATCAGTATACGCTAGTTTCCTTCTATATTTCCGCGTGCATACGCTAGTTCAGTTCATAAAAACCACGTATGGAAATCTGCTGAAAAAAAAGGTTGAATTTATTTTATAAACTCTAAATACTGATTCACCCCCCCTCTCAGTATTTTTCCCAACACCTTTAACATATACTATAAAAAGAAGAGTCTTTAAGAGCACTATGCTTAAGAAAGAACCAAAGGATAGGGCACACCATAAACTTCTTTGGCATAACTTCACCAAGTAAACTTTAAGGCAATAATCCAGCAAACCCTAGAGAGCAGGGACCTCCTAAATTCTCTAGCTATTTACCTTCAGAGAAAGAAAACATCTAAGATAACAAATAAGTGATGATTAAAGAGCAGGGAACTCCTAAATTCTTCAATCAGACCTTAAATACCTTTAAAATTACTTTTCAAGATAGACCAAAGGACAAGGCAAACCATAAAATTCTTTAACCTAAACCCTAGTAAGCAAATTTCTAAGAAAGGCCTTAAAAACAATGTTTCAAGCTACACCGAAGGACGGGGCATACCATAAACTTATTTTGTTTGACTCCTATTAAACCATTTTCAAGACAACAAGCTAGGTGGAATTAGAAATCTATTAAGAATTCTCCAATTATACCTAGCAGAGGAAAACATTTAAGCAACAGAAAGCAGACAGACTTAAGGTGCCTCTAACAACATATCTTAACCTAAATTTTTTGTTTTATTGCAAGAGAAAAGATGAACAATATGGAAAACAAAGAGGAAAAATCAAATATATTAGTATAATATCACCATTTGAAAAAGTCCATGAATCCTATGAATATGCTTGATCCATTGATGTTCAATCCAAAACAGTCACAAAGCTCCAAGACCAATTTCTTCACAACTCAAAATCTATGTAATATTGAACTCCACAATCAACCAACAACCAAAAAAAATTATGAAGCTTACATTCAGTATTTATCTGTAAAATGAGGAGGTAAACCCTAGCTAGGGTTTCAAATGTCATTCATTACATATTTAATGCATTTGACCTTTGAGACCATGCAAGGCCCAAGGCAAAATATCTAAAACTCATTTATGGCAAAAATAACTTCTAACATAACTATTTGAGCTAATTTTGGAAAATTTTTGACTTTAAGGCTTCAAAATATCTTTTTCAATAACTCTTGGTAAGGGCGCAGCTCCAAGGTACAGGGGCGCAATGCCAGTGCAAATGCGCAGTGCCAAGACTAGGAAAATGACTTGTTTTGCAGCTAACTTTTGGAGGCTTCCCGGTGTCCAAATGAGCTCCATGATAGCGCATTGGAAAGCCTGTCCTGTCTAGTTTCTAAATATTCTTTCATTTTCCATAATGGTGTCCATTCGCCTTGTCAAAAAATAATTTTCCCAAGACTGCTAAACATGAGGACCAGTTTTTTGGCCTTTTTGAGGGACCAGTTTTGCTCCAAATGCTCTGAAACGTTCTGAGATTGATGTGCTTGACATGAGGAACATGAAAATGTTGAAATTTTTTCATTTTATTTCCCCAAAAAATAGCACAACGCCAGTGGCGCTGCACGTTTGGCCCAATTTTCTGCAAGCCAAACTGTCAAAAATTCAAAATTTGCACCAAAGTGCCAAAAATGGATTTTTCTTGTTGATCACGGTTGGGAGGCTTGAAGGGACACCTCAGTAATAATATTCATTTTTTCCTTCTCTTTTGCCTCATTTAGATCCTGAATCTTTGCATGGGCTCGTTTAAGCTTGGCCCTTGCAATCATGTTTCTCATGGCATAATGTCTTGCCATCTTCCTCTGCATGTTAGTGTCTCTCTTGGCCTTCTATAGCTGACCCTCTAAATGCAAGTTGGCTCTCTCTAGTCAAGATTATCTATCCTTACTAATTTCTATTTCAAGCAACTCACTTGGAGTGAGTTGCTTTGCCAATTCTGCGTCTTTCTCCCTTTCTCGGGCTAGAGCCTTCTTCAACCCAATTGTCCTTGGTCTCTGCCTAAGAAGTTGTTCTTCCTCATCTTCACTGTCATCAAAAGTGCCCAATGTCTTGTTGGGTATGTGTTATATTGTTTCCACGACTAGTCTCGTGGACCCTATTTTCGGTGGGCGGACCTCCCATGGTTTTGTGCATGGGTTTGCGCATGGTTTTGGGGCATGATGGTTTTCGGCCCCTGGTATTTTGTAGATCCGGTCAACGGAACTATGGTTATGTTCTAATCCAAGGTTAATGGATTGGGGTTTATGTATGCTTTGGCATGTATATATATATGTTGTAACACTAAAAGGAATATAATGAAAAATCAAGTTGGTTGTCCCAATTTGAGATCCAGGGGAAAATATCTGTGTATATAAGTTTTATGTTTTATGCTCTCGTTATTGTTTATTTTATGTTTTTAAGATTCGTTTACAGAAAATTTCTATACAAGGTTAAAACCTACATTTGGTATCATATTTGTTTCGGCTTCAAGGGGATGCCTTTGCTGCTGAGGGGTTTTTGCTCGGGCCTGTGTTAGACCCTATTCAGTGGGAAATCTATGGGATCGATTCTTGCGGTGAAATAATATGGCGAGCAGTGGAAAGATAGAGATTGATAAATTTAATGGTCAGAGTTTTGAGTTGTGGAAGCTCAAGATGGAGGATCTGTTGGTGGATAAAGACTAGTGGATCGTGGTAGATCCAGGTTCTAAACCAACGGCAATGTCAGATGAAGACTGGAAAAAGTTGGATCGGAAGGCGAAGAGCACAATACGGTTGTGTGTCTTAGATTTGGTATTTTTGAATGTATCTGGGGAAGATATGGTGAAGAATTTGTGGGACAAACTTGGGACTTTGTACTAATCTAAGTCTCTGGTGAATAAATTGTTCCTGCGGAAAAATCTGTATAACCTAAGGATGAAGGATGGAGACTCGACGACAAAGCATCTAAACACCTTCAATACTATGGTAAGTCAGTTGTCATCTATTGATATTAAAATTTCCTATGAAGATAAGTGCATCAGTTTGTTGTGTTCTCTACCAGACTCGTGGGCAGTCTGGTTATTGCAATAGGTAGCAATACAACTACCTTTAATTATGATGACATTGTCTTAGCCTTGTTGTCGGAGGACATGATACGGAGAAATATGGAGGGTCAGAATGGAGATGCCTTATCTGTACGAGGAAGGTCCCAGAACAGAAACAAGAATAAGGTTTCGAGTGGGAGATCTAAATCTCCTAGAAATTTGGTAAAGGTGTCCTGGAAATGCATAAAGGAAGGGAACTACAAAAAGCACTGCAGATCTAAAGATCCTGAGAAAGGAAAGGGATTTGATGATGCTCCTTCTGTAGAGGCAAAAACCACTTCAAATGAAGGTGGGGATGTGTATTTGGCTTATTCTGCAAATAAACATGTAGATCATGAGTCATGGTTGATTGACTCGGGTGCATCCTTTCACTTCACTCCCCATAGGGAGTGGTTCTTAGAGTATGAGAAATATGATGGCAGTGATGTCTTCTTAGGTGATGATAGGAAGGCCAGAATAAATGGACGTGGTTAAGTTGAAGCTGCAAGGTGGAAGGATTAGAACACTTCCTGGTGTTCTACACATTCCTGCATTGGCCAGAAATCTGATTTATGTAAGCAAGATGGATGATGCAGGTGTAAAAACAATGTTCGAGAAAGATACATGTAATATGGTTCGAGGAGCACTAGTATTAATGCATGGAGTTCAAATTGGAACTCTGTACAAGCTTCAGGGAAGCACTATTATTGATGGGTGCAACAGTTTAATGGTTGCTGAAAGTGGAGTGGAAAACCTAGCAGTCTCTAGAGAAAAGACCATGCTATGGCATCAAAGGCTTGGACATATTGGAGAGAAGGGCCTTCAAATACTGCATGGAAATGGTATGGTAGAAGGTATGTCTAATAGCTCTCTGGATTTCGATTTCTATGAACATTTTGGATATGGGAAGCAGAATTGGGTGAGTTTCCCTTCAGGTGCTAAGAGGGTGAACAAGATATTAGAGCGTGTGCACAGTGATGTGTTTGGACCTATGTCGGTTCCATCACTGGGTAAGTCTGTGTACTATGTTTCATTCATAGATGACTTCTCAAGGAATACATGGATATATTTCTTGAGGAAGAAATATGAAGTCTTTGACAGATTTAAAGAATTTAAGGCTCCGGTGGAAAACCAGATAGAGAACAAGATAAAGGTGTTGAGGAAAGATAATGGTGGGGAGTTCTGCAAGAAGGAATTTGAAGAGTTCTGTAAGAAGTGTGGTATAGCACAGAAGAAGACTACTCCATACACACCTCAGAAAAATGGAGTTGCAGAAAGAATGAACAGAACGCAGATGGAAAAGGCAAGAATCATGCTCAGTGGTACCAGGTTAGGACAAGAATTCTGGGCAGAGGCAGTGCAGACTGCATGTTACTTGGTTAACAGATCACCTTCATCAACGTTGGAGGATAAGACTCCACATGAGGTATGGACTGGTAAGAAACCCTCTCTTTCACATCTGAGGGTATTTTGATGTGATGCATATGTACATGTTCCAAAGGAGAAAAGGACCAAGTTGGATAATAAATATGAAAGGTGCATCTTTATTGGGTATAAGGATGGTTTAAAGGGTTACAAGCTTTGGAACCCGGAAACAAGGAAGGTTGTGTGCAGCTGGGATGTGGTGTTTAGAGAGGTGAAAGATGTTGTTAAACATGAATTCCTACCAAAGGAACCTGAGAAGATAGAGTTTGAGCTAAAGGAGGATGAATCAAACTCTACAACAAAAGAAGACTCAGAACAGGAAGAGCCACATACTCCAGCTATGAGAAGATCAGTTCGGGAAAGAAGACAACTAGAAAGGTATACTCCATCTACTTTCTATTCAAATTTTTCTTTAACTATAACTGATGATGATCCCATAACCATCAGGGAGACAGTAAATTCATAAGATGGAAAACTCTGGAAGGAGGCCATGGTTGATGAAATGGCATCCTTGCATAAAAATGAAGTATGGGATCTGGTGGAGTTGTCGGCTGGAAGGAAGCCCATCAGAAGCAAATGGGTGTTTAAGAAGAATACAAATGTAGAACGCAAGGTGGAGAAATACCAAGCTCAGTTGGTAGCAAAAGGTTATTCCCAAGTGCCGGGAATTGATTTTGGTGACATTTTTTCTCCTGTTGCTAAAGTAACTTCTATTCGATTACTTTTATATGTTGCTGTTGCATTTGATTTTAAGGTAGAACAGGATGATGTGAAGACAAAATTTCTTCATGGGGATCTGGAAGAGGAGATCTACATGAAACAACCTGAAGGCTTTATGGTGAAGGGGAAGAAAAAACTGGTATGCAGGTTAAAGAAGTCTCTGTATGGGTTAAAACAGCCACCAAGGATGTGGTATCAGAAATTTGATACCTATATACGGGGACTTGGCTTCACTAGAAGAAAGGAGGATCATTGTATTTATTTTAAATTAATTGGTGATCGTGTTATTTATTTGGTCTTATATGTGGATGATATGTTTTTGATTGGAAATGACAAAGAATTTATCCAAGATTTGAAGACCCAAGTGTTCTCCAAATTTGACATGAAGGATCTCGGTGTTGAAAACTATATTTTGAGGATGGAAACTAAGAGAGATCAGGCAAAGAGGAAGCTCTGGTTAAACCAGAGGAAGTATGTCGAGACTATATTACAGAGGTTGAATGTTCCTATTCTTGTAGGTGTAAATTTGTCTGCTGAACAGTGTCCCAAGACACAAGAGGAAGAGGAGGATATATCCCATGTTCCATATGCAAGTGCAGTGGGTAGCCTGATGTATGCAATGGTCTGTACTAGACCAGACATTGCACATGTAGTGGGAGTATTGAGCAGGTTTATGTCAAACCAAGGGAAGGAGCATTGAACAATAGTGAAGTAGGTTTTCAGATATTTGCATGGCACTAGTGATTATGGCTTGTGCTACAAGGGAAGACCAATATTGGATAGACTTTTGGACATCCGTGGTTTTTTTTTTTATGCAGATTGGGCTGGAGATCTGGACCAAAGGAGATATACAATTGGGTATTTGTTTAGCCTATTTGGAGGTGCAGTCAGTTGGATGAGTAAAAGATAGTTTGTAGTGGCTCTTTCAACTACATAGGAAAAATACATGGTAGCCACTCATGCAAGCAAGGAAGAATTTTGGTTGCAGAGATTGTGTTCAAGTATGGGGTTGGTGCAGCAAGCTATAAGGATAGACTGTGATAACCAAAGTGAAATTTTCTTAGCTAAGAACCCTACTTATCATTCAAAGACAAAGCACATTGATGTTAAATATCACTTTGTGAGAGATATGGTTGAGGCTAAAAGGGTGTTGTTGGTAAAGGTGGACACTTTGAAGAATGTTGCAGATGCATTGACAAAGTATGTGAGCACTCGGAAGTTCTCTTGGTGTAGAGAAACTATGGGTGTTGCAGAGCTGGGATAATGACCAAGCTCTCCTGTGACCCCCTCGAGAAAGAAAACAACAAGTGGGAGAATGTTGGGTATGTGTTATATTCTTTCCATGACTAGTCACATGGACCCTATTTTTCGGTGGGCGAACTCGCCCATGGTTTTGTGCATGGGTTTGCACATGGTTTTGGGGCATGATGGTTTTCGGCCCCAGGTATTTTGTAGATCTGGTCAAGGGAACTACAGTTATGTTCTAATCCAAGGTTAATAGATTGGGGTTTATGTATGCTTTGACATGTATATATATGTGTTGTAACACTAAAAGGAATATAATGAAAAATCAAGCTGGTCTTCCCAATTTGGGATCCACAGGAAAATCTCTATGTATATCTATTTTATATTTTATGCTCTCGCTATTGTTTATTTTCTGTTTTTAAGATTCGTTTCCAGATAATTTATGTACAAGGTTAAAACCTACATGTCTCATCTAGCAAAGCCTTGGCCTTTCCGGCCTCTTTCTGAGCTTTGATTGCCCTGACCTCACTGATGGCCTTCTTTGTCTCTAACTGTTGATTCTCTAACTCAAAATAGTTAATTAAATTTTTTTCCCTACCAAGATTAGCTTGAAGCTCACTAATCTTGGCATCCTTTCTTTTGATCAACATAGTGGTGATCCTCTCCTCATCCTCATCATCAAGGTCAACCAGTTGCAACTCTTGCTTAGTTTCATGTTTATCCTCCTCTTCAACAATGACCTGCTATGTAACCTTTTCCTTACCTTTATCAACTTGTTTTACTGATGAAGAAGGTAGGGCCCCTTTCACCTCAACTGAAGCAAACACATTTCTGTGGCCTCTCTGATAGGTCAAAGGAAATGGTTCAATATCATGCATTTTAGTGCCATCTATCTCAATGTTTCTTTCCCTGCTTGAGGATGGGGTATCATGATGTGATGGTGAAGGGTGGTGGGAAGGTGATGAGGAAGGATAAACTTGAGGTGAATGGATGTGAGTGGATGGTGATGTATGAATAGCAGGATGTGATGGAGAAGTGGAAATGGGAGGATGAGAAGATGAAGGAATATCTTGCTGATGATGGCCAGGTGGAGTAGTGAAAACCTCATTGGCAATGAAGGTATCCCATAGAATGTTTTTCTGTTGTAGTTGATTCATTACCACCATCTTGATGAGTGAATGATGAAATAGGCCCTGCATTTGTTGATTATAATCTCTCTTTTGCACAATGTAGGCCATTTTGTCAATGCTATAGAAAAGATAATATGGTATATTTAGCATCCTAACTCTAGTGAAATGCATAAGAAGATGGATATTGTACGAGTAGAGGGGGGGGGAACTTCCCTCACAAGTGAAATACTTCATTATTATCCTCATCATAGGTGCATGTCTATCAAGAAGATGAGAAAAAGGGAAGATGGACTTGTGGTGCTATTTATACCTAGGTTTGAGGTGTGGTTCAAAATAACTCATGTTCAATTTTGCTTGTTTGAACCACTTCTCTCCCACACTAGGTATCCCTGTAGAGGCTACAATGGCATCAGTGGACATCTCAAATTTAACCCCAACAAGATTGACCTTCTTGTCATGTAGATTGATGATGAATAGTCTTGTTAGCTCTGGGTGATTTTGGACTTGCTGCACATTCTCACAAAATTAAAAGCAGCCCACATGTTTAAAACAAGATACAATGAGAGGAGAGGCCATAAGCTCCCTTGTATTGAGGGGTTCAAATATGTTTATCTTCCCTCCTTTTTGATCATGTCTCTTTGGCATTTTTGCCTTGCCGCCACTGTCTTCTCCCTCAGACATGTTAAACTTTGTTTTATAGAACCCTAGAGTGTAAGTGGAAATGAGATGAGGGGAAAGGAATGAAATGGCAGCTTTACAAATGAAGGGAATGAGTGAAGGAGGCAACCTATATGAATTAAAACCTTCAAGCAATGTAATGACCCCTGCTTATGACTGATTTTCTTTAAGGAGGATGAAGTAGGAATGAAACAGTGATTACAAGCTTAAAACTTAGGGTTTCATTTCCATTGATTAAGAATTCACCAAATGGCATAAAAATAGGGCTTATATCATGTATTTACCACTTAAGGTTGCTTGGATGACCTTGGCAAGAGTTCAGAGGCGATTTAAAGTGATTTGGGATGTTGGAGGACTTAGAAACCCTTCTTGTCTAAGTGCGCAGCGCCAAGCCAAGCGTGCAGTGCCAGTCTCTAATCGCACAACGCCAAGGATTTTCAACACAGGGTCCTTCTGGCAAGAGCGCAGTGCTCTGGAAAGGGTGCAACACCAGCTCCTAGGCATGGAATGCCTTCAGAAAATGTATGGAGGAACTCTGGCACGGGTGCTGCTCCAACTCCTATGCGCGCAGCGCCAACAAAATTTGCCTGAATTCTTCTTGCAAACTCACAAATGTTTCTTTCCTGAGCGCTCTTGATGTTTTGAAAGGTAAAAATGGTCCTCTTGAGGAGTGAAATGGGCCTTTATAGGTTCATGGATTTAATTTAACTTTTAAAAACCCACTTTCTAATGTTTGAAACCCCTTTTCCTTTTCTCACTGATATTGTTTTACACTTTTTGCTTGCAGGTTGTTGCAATCATGGAATTAGCTTTTCTTTTGCTCCTTGAGACATGACAAGTTCATTTTGACAACTTTGGGATTTAAACACAAAGTAGCATCTTCAAAGTCTTAAGTATTTTTCACCATAAAGTTCAACTCATCTTTTCCACCTTCTCTGGCCACTTTTTCCAAAACCCTAAGTGCCTGCAATTCTTTTACAACAATCATCAGTGTTTTCTTCTAAGTTCTGTATAGCCCTTTCAAATTCATTCATTTCTGTCCAGTTCACCTTACCTTTTCCATATTCCATCAATATATCCTGATTGACTTTCTTCATGTTTGGCCTTGTGTGCTTCCTCCATGCTATTTTCTGCAAGTAATCACTACTTTGGCACTTCAAATGGACTAACCAGTTCATAACCCTAGTCATATACAAGACCAAGTGTTTCCCTTTCCACTGTTGTAAGTTGTTTTCATTCAGGAGTAGACAGTCTACATCATCAGTACTTTATGTTGATAGAACTTCCAACACTTCTACAGAAGTGCCAAACTTTTTCCATTTTTCTCACTTGCAGGTTCTGAATTGATAAGATAATCCTTCTTAGAAATTTTAGGTCTTTCTTGAATAACCATGTCTTGACATTCTATTACATCTGAGCCAGATTCTAGCAAAGAAAAATAAGTGCCTGAAACATCCAAGGATGACCTTGAAAAAATGCAAAACCCTAATGACCTAATGTGAGTGTCATTTGACCTGATTTTGACTAAAACTTGACTTGGAGATTTTTCAAGTGAAAATAGAGTATTGTTATAGGTTATTATGCCCAAAGGGACATGGGAATGAGTTGGAAACAAGAAACCCTAGAGAGAGGGTGGAGTTCATTGACAGGGGAAAATAGGGCAATGAGGTTATAGGTAGGAAGAAGGATGAAAATGGGAGTCATAAGCCCATAATGAATCTTTTAAAACAATAGGGTGGCTTTGGGAAGACCAAGTGAGGAATAGTGAAAATAGGTTTATAAGGATAATGAAGTCAGTGAGATTTCTGAAACTCAAGATATTCAAGGAATATTGTTTTCAGAAATATAGAACCAATCTATATTCATCCAAAGATAGTAAAAAATATTGATGACTAACACTACTAATTACACAACTTCTCCTCCCTTAAATAACATATTTCAATTCAATGCTATGCATTTGAAGAAAACTTAGTCTAAAATTTTAGTTGTTGCTTCATTGCAATGCAGGATGGTGATACAAATTATCACATGGATATTATCATTATACTTGTTATTATGCAAGCAAGGAACTATAGCATACTTGAGGTGGATAAGCTCAACGTCATACTCATTACTACCTTAAGTTTCATACTTCTTATGAGCATTATGCATGAGATAATAAAACCAATATAACCACCATTTGCCACAAAGATTGGCAAACCTCTTCTTAGACCAGAGTTGCACAATTACATGGGATATTTCTTACAACTATATTTAACGACCTGTTAAAATCATATGGGAAATCCCTTTTGTTGAAATTTGAAACAAGAAACAGTGAAATTGGCATCCAGAAACAACATACAAATTGGCGTGGGATCACAATTCACACACCGATGGATCCTAGCGACACATAACTGTGCAACCAATTTTTAAATAAATTGGAAAATTAATTGTAATCTTATCTCATAACAACTTGTAATAGTTAACTAAGTGTGATAGACTTATTTATCTCAAGAATTTAGAGTTGAGGGTCAAATGATAGGCATGTAGAATGATTCTATTATTAACAGGGTCCAGTTGTAGTTGTGGCACTAGTGTGGTGTGAGTGGGATTAGTTAACTCAAAATAATTGAGTTAAAATGAATTTAACTAATTCTAACTGTTTGGTGAGCCAGTGGAATATCGAGTGAATTAAAATAGATCTAATTCACCAGTAGTGATATAACAAGTAACTGATGATTCACTATTTATAGTTGAATGCATGCTAATTCTGGTGGAGACCCGGTTGAGACAAAGGTTCAAGGCTAGTAACTATTAGTTGTATTTTAGGCAAACTGCCCAGACGCAGTTATATAACTACAGGAAGCCCATGATGAATTGCGCAATCAAGGAAGGCTAAATTTCTTATTTAATAGGGGTTTAATTTTGTAGGTATTTCATAAGCAGGTTAGGTTGAGGGTAGGTTGATAATTGGCTATGTGTTTGTCCAATTTTGCCTAGATCAGTGTGAAGCAGTTGGTAGAATGTATGAGGTTGTGGTGATCACAAATGCATTGTATTGTTTCATGATTCCTTGGTTGATTATACAATTAAGATGGAGGGGTTTTGAGAAGTTGCTTTCCCTAGGAATATCTGGTGTTGTGTATTGATTTAATTCTTTCTCTTACTTGCATGTGATTGAGCGATCATGATTTATATTCCGCAAATATTGTAGAAGGATTCAGTATCTTGCTTTAGTACATTTCATGATCGGATTGAGTCCATTGATATAATTTCTACATGGTATTATAACTGTGTTAGAGATTTTCTACATGGTATGAGAGCATCGAGAATCAAAATAGTGGACAAGAAATTGATTTTGTGTTGAACAGTATTCAAATTTGCAGATACTTTCTTTTGAGCTAGAAGCGGATCAAGATGTATTTCAATGGCTTGAGACTCGAATATGCACTCGAGGGCAGTTCAAATTATATTGCATGGAAGGAGAGGATGGAGGCAGTGTTGGAGGAAAATGGGTTGAAGGAATTCATAGATAATGATATTCCCAAACTTGCAGAAGAAGATGCCCAACTTCTTGATGCATGGCAGAAGAAGGTAGAAAAGGAAAGGAGGATCTTGTTAGAGGGAGTTCGAGATCATATTCTCTCGAGTCTCCATGGAAAGGAAACTCCATATGCTATGTGGAAGGCCTTGATATATTTGTTTCAAAGCAGCAGTGACCATAGAAAATTGGCACTCAAGGACAAGCTCAGGAAAATGAAAATGGAGAGTACACAATCTCTCATTGCATGCATGGCGTCAACTATGATGGGATCTATGTGGTACTTGGATAGCGGAGCATCTTTCCACATGACTGGAAACAAAGAACTCTTTAGTATCTTGGAGGAGAAGGATCTTCAGATGCACATCGAGATGGGTGATGACGGGAGGTATAGGACTACCAGGATTGGTACAGTTACTTTCCAGAGACAGTCAGGTAAAAATTTCTTATTAAAATATGTCATGCATGTACCAGGCTTGAAAAATAATTTAGTTTCAGTTGCTATGTTGGAGGATCTTGGATATGATGTGGTTTTCAGTGAAGGAAAGGTGTTCCTTTATCACAAAGCCACATCACAGGTAAAGAAGATTGGGGTTCGCGTGAAGAACCTCTACAAAATTGATGTAGATGGTTGCGCAACATTGAGCAGTAAAGCAGGGAAGGTGGTGAGCCGGGATACAGGTGAGTTATGTCACGGGATATTGGGCCATCTACACCACAGTGCTTTGAGGATCATGCAAAATATTTCTACAAGTCTTCCAAATGGTACTCTTGCATAGATAGACACATGCAAGGGATGTACCATGGGGAAGTATACTAAGGCCACCTTTCATGAGAAGGAGAGTTGAGCAGCAGCAATCCTTGAGAGAGTTCACTCAGATGTGTGTGGACCATTCTCTACACCTTCCACAGAAAATCATAGGTATTATCTGATTTTTGTTGATGATTTTTCTAGAAAGTGTTGGATCTTCTTTCTGCAGAAGAAATATCATGTGTTCTCCAAGTTTTGTGAGTTCAAAGCACTGGTAGAGAAAGATACAGAGAAGAAGGTGAAGGCTCTAAGGAGCGACAATGGTGGTGTGTATATCTCTAATGAATTAAATAACTTCTGTGCCAAAGAAGGAATTCTGAGAGAATTGATTGCACCTCATAACCCACAACAGAATGGGGTTGCAGAAAGAAAGAACAGATCAATTGTGGGAGCAACACGAGCTATGCTACATGATCAAGGCCTACCGTTACATATGTGGGCAGAGGCATGCAACACAACGGTATTTGTGCAGAACTGGAGTCCTCATCGGATACTTGGCATGAGTACACCAAAGGAGGCTTTTTCAGGTAAGAAATCGGATGTTTCATATTTTAAAATTTTTGGCTCATCTATCTATTTCCATGTGACCAAAGATTCCAGGAAGAAGCTATAACCAACAACAGAGGTTGGGAAATTTGTGGGGTACACTAATACTCCCCACAACTATCAGGTGTATTTTTCGGCTAACAAGATGACAGTTGTCAAGAGAGATGTTAAATTTGATGAGGAGAAAGTCATGCTATTGTCCCTTGAGAGGGAGCTCGAATTGCATGCAGATGAGGAACTCTTAGTTCCAAAGGGTGAACCTCAAGATGTGGAGAAGCCACAAGAAGAGAATCATGGAGTGGAAAAACCACTCATGCAGAGTCATCCACCAGAAATGGTAGGACGCGCACCAGAGAGTCTAAAATATTGATGCTAGATGCAACAGAGCATGTAGGAGCACCTACATCACAATGCAGGCAGAAAAGGTCCCCAAACAGGTACAGTGGATACATGGCTCTTACCAGTGAATGTATTGTGACAGAATCATCCTCCTTTGAGGAAGAAGTGCAACATAACACGGGTTGATGTCATGGTTGAGGAGTATGACTCCATTATCAAAAACAACGCATGGGAAGTGGTACCAAGACCAGTGGGGAAGTCGGTGGTTAGATCCAGGTGGATCTACAAGGTGAAGCAAACAGAGACCTCCAAGAGGGGGAAATTTCAAGCCAGATGGGCAGAGGGAGTACATGCAGCTATACCTCCAGGTGTGGGGTGAGGCAACATGAAGAATTAATCCCAAGAAGAAGTTTGCGTAGGTTCCATTGAGATGGTGTGTGTCATGGATCGACCTTTGCTACGAGGAGCCCATATTACAACAGTAGCAGGAAGGATTAGTTAGATTTATCCAGTCAGATGTTAGGAGGACATAAATCAGAGTGACAGGTGCCAGATACTGGAGCGCATATCAGAGTTGGCAGCAGTGCAGAGAGCACAGATGCAGATATCAGCAGCAACACAAAGAGTCTACTAGACATATGCAGTAGCTATTAGCAGTCAAAAGACTTTGATGACACATGAATTATATTGATTCAGTTGTTTGGAGGCTATTCATTTTTAGGATAGTTGCATGTGTGAACAACACTGGAGTAGTGTTGCATGCAGAACATTGCAAAGGTACTGGATCAAGACATATTGATTCCTTTCTTGTTGAGAGGGCGTGTTGAAATTTGCAACAAGAAAAAATGAAATTGACATCCAAAAACAACACACACACTGGTGTGGGATCACAGGTCACACAATGATGGATACTATGACACATTAGTGTGCAACCAATTTTAAAATAAATTGGAAAATTAATTGTAATATTATCTCTTAACAACTTGTAATAGTTAACTAAGTGTGATAGACTTAGTTAGCTCAATAATTTCGAGTTGAGGGTCAAAAGATAGGCATGTAGAGTGATTCTATTATTAACAGGGCCCAGTTGCAGTTGTAGCACTAGTGTAGTGTGAGTGGGATCAGTTAACTGACAATAATTGAGTTAAAATCAGTTTAAATAGTTCTAACTATTTGATGAGCTAGTGGAAGATCAAGTGAATTAAAATAGATTTAATTCATCAATAGTGATCTAGCAAGTAACTGATGATTCACTATTTATAGCTGCATGCATGCTAATTCTAGTGGAGACCCAGTTAAGACAAAGGTTCAAGGCTAGTAAACTGTCAGTTGTATTTTAGGAAAACTGCCCAAATGCAGTTATATTACCATAGGAAGCCCATGATGAATTGCGCAATCAAGGAAGGCTGAATTTCATATTTAATAGGGGTTTAATTCTCTAGGGATTGCGTAAGTAGGGTAGGCTGAGGGTAGGTTGATAATTAGCTATGTGTTTGTCCAATATTGCCTAGATCAGAGTGAAGCAATTGCTTGAGTGTATGAGGTTGTGGTGATCACAAATACATTGTATTGTTTCATGATTCCTTCGTTGATTATACAATAAATATGGAGGGGTTTTGAGCAGTTTCTTTCCCCAGGAATATCTGGTGTTGTGTATTGATTTAATTCTTTTTCTTCCTTGCATGTGATTGAGCGATCATGATTTATATTTCGCAAGTATTGTAGAAGGATTCAGTATCTTACTTTAGTACATTTCATGATCGGATTGAGTCCATTGATATAATTTCTACATGGTATTATAGTTGTGTTAGAGATTTTCTACACCTTTTCAACAAAAAATGGGGTGAACATTAGTGGCATAACATATGAACAAGATCATATTACGGGGAATCCATTTTCAAGAAAAAATGGGATGAACATTATTGGCATAACATACGAACATGATTTTTTATTTGAGATAGTATCTACTCCAAATACAATATGAATGGACAATGGTCAAATTTAAATTTTTAATTAAATGATTGATAATTTTAAGTCTTATGTATGTAAATTATTTTACAACGAAATATCAATTTTTTTATTTTCTTTATTAAGAAAGTATCATAGTTGAATAACAATCTATTTGTTAAAAGTCATAAAAAATATTAAAATTGTTTTCTTATACAATAATAATTAAACCATTAATCTCAAAGACTCAGTTAGAATGTATAAAAAATAAATTAAAAATAACAAAAACAAGTGATAATATATGTCTAGAAAAAACACAGGTAATTATTAACATGGAACTTACATTAAGAATATAATTGTGTTTTACATTCACAATAGGGTTCTACTCATTATTAATAAAATATGTATTAGAAAGAACAAGTTATCAATCAATATTATTAATCCCCTTTGCATTCTCATAAATTGTTAGGATACAGATGATTAATATCCACCATGGATGTTTGTGTTGATTATAGTGTTTCCATACTTGTCTCTACATTATTATATTATTTTTGTCTCTTAACATTTATAGTCACACTAAGATTTCCTGGTGTTTCCATACCCGTCTCTACATTATTGCATTAATTTGGTCTCTTAACTTTTACAGTCATTGTAATATTCCCATTTTTTGGTGTCACCTATGACAGGGCTAGGATGGACTCCCAGAGTTAGGAGCAGACCGATCACAGGTACAAGTTGGTGTCATCAGCGAGCTGAGGGCCTTTTTAGAGTAGTTTTGAGTTTCTATGAGGTTGGGTGAAATTTGCTTGATATATTCCATCATTCGAGGATTTTGGCTTTCGTTCTGGTACATTCCGACAACTTTCAGAAATTTGAGTTATTTGTGGGCTTAACTCAGCTGATTACACTCAAGGTGGAATTCTGAGAGGAATACATGATAGAACACCTTAGTGTAATGGCTCATTGGAATCGAGACGAGAATACCTCCATGATGGGATGGTGGGACATGAGTTTCAGTGAGCGGAGGAGACGTGGTAGCCTATTTACTCTTTTCTACATTAAAAAGGAATATTTTAATAAGAGGGAAAAGTGCTCCATGAATAAAATAATAATAAAATAAGGCTCTAGAAGGCTCCAAGAGATCTATAAAAGAAAGGGAGGAGGCCATTGAGGGATATCTTTTGGATCATAAAATTTTCTTGTGTGAAAGGTTTGAGACGTGGTTCTCTACTTCAGCTCTAGCCCCAAGACAGAAACCCTCAGGTGATTTGTGAGTGTTGGACGAAAACCCAACTCTCTTGAGGAGACTTCATTCAAAATTTTCGCAGAGCTTTAGGGATTGGTGTGAGGATCATTCAAATCTTCAACTTGTGCTTCATTATCTTCAGCGGGTTCAATGATAGTTGTTGCTGGAGGGAGAGTGCAACAGTTCAGTTTTGGAGGCTAGCAGAGTGCAACAATTCATCTTGGTGGCCAGTTTTCCATCTCAGCTATTTTGGGTCAGATCTATATGTAACCCCAGTTATTATTTATAATAAAATGCTGAGATTCTTTCTATCTAATGTGTAATAGATTGCAGAGCTCTATATGTTTTTATTTTTACATGACAATCTTTTGTTAAGTAAATGTTGATTTTACGACATAATGTGGGGTTTAAATTAATTTATGCAAAATTAGTCAAAATATCCATTTGGGGATATTACAGTCACACTATGACTGTCTAAAATGAGCAAGTGAGGCTAAACAATCATAAGGAGCTCCATCTTTGTGTCACACTTGAAATTATGTCAAATGCTCCAACAATTAAAGCAAGTACTACATGTCTATGTTCATCTTTTAAGCTTCTTCATAATAATATATTAACATATTAATAACCTATTTGTAACAAACATAACGCTACAAAACTTACCTCATAAAAAAAAAAATTATTGCAATTATTTACCACCTTTAAATGATAAGGATAATATTCAATATTAACTCACTTATTTATTTCTACAGCTGGATTACTACATCTGATTTTGACTTGAAAGTACTATGGCTGGTTATATCATTGCATTCCGGAGACATGTCACTGGTACTACACTTTTCTGATTTTTAATTATATCTCATTCAATTGACTTCAGCTTTGATGTTATACACACAGAATCCATCGGATAATTGCCACGACATCCATCATTTAATAAGTCTATATGATTTTCTTGTGTCCTTGTGATTCTTGGATTTGTAAGGTCTTTGATTATATAAGTGACTTTGGTGTGAAGTGAAATGTTGGCATTTAAATCTGTACCACTGCCCTCCACCTGGCGATCATCCCACCATTGGTCGGAACCTTTAATCCTACGGTGGCTATTCGCTAGGGTTGGCTAATGACCTTGGGGGCATAACTGGATTTCCATTCTCATTGTTGCGTTTGTTCGAAGAATCTGGAGGTGGTTCTGCTGGCCTATTGGTTAGTAGACAACTTATTTTTAGAATTCAAGTCATATTTCTTATCTCATTAGAAAGAATGTTTGGTTTTGAATAAGTTTCCTTCCATTAAAGCTAAAAAAATAGAAAAAATGGTATAATAATGTAACCACTGTCTTAGCTGTTGACAAATGGTTAGACTTTTGTTAAGGATGGATTAATTATGACTGTTGTTTTTTTTCAATTAGAATATTTGAACAAAATTAATTTTTGGTATTGAATAAAAGATTTCTGGTGAAATTAGTTTTATGAGTAAAAACTGATGGTAAAATTAAATCAAGATCTGGAGTTAGTTGAACAGAAGAACAGTTTCCACAGTTACCCAAAGAAACTCTGGAATAAATAAGAAATTCTAAGGAGAGTTTGGGGTTCTGTGTGAGAAAAAGGAAATCTGTCATTCTGGAAAGAGAATTTTCAGAGCAGACTGTCCTCTGGAGTTGGAGAATTGGACCAGACTATCCCGAGTTCTCCTCCAGAGTTACTGTTCCACTGGAGTTGGAGAATTGGACTGGATTGTCCCGAGTTTCTCCTCCAGAATTCTGTGTTCAACAAAGGCCCAGTCTTGAAGCATGGGGGAGAGTTGTGGGACGTAATTGCCCCAACTCGTGGAAGGGAGGCACCAAATACCATCATTCGGATTTAAGTTCAGATGAGTGAAATATTGTTAGTTTGTATTTTCTTTTTTTCTATTACATTAAAGCATGCCTGTAGCAGGTAATTTCTGTTCTGTGAAAATTGCAAATGCAGTAAAAGGTTTTGTTTCCAATAACTTACGACAGAAACAAACTAGGTAACTTTGTTTCTGTATAAACTAATTATTTGGTACCTGAAAAAAAAAAAAAAAAAAAAAAAAAAAAAAAAAAAAAAAGCCTAATCTCTTTGCAAGAGAAAAGTAGAAAGTAACATAGAAAAAAGCTTATTGAATTACTAAATTAAGTAGAAGTATATATAATAGTGTTATTTTATCTATCTGAGTTAACACTGTAAGAGTCAATCATTAAAATGGTAGATAGTAAATTCCAAGAGGGCCCGTTAACCCAAGGATAATACGTAAGCTTGAGAGCTTCTGCTGGCCCTCCAACCTATGATATTACACGGATGCGGCGGTGGTCCGGTCACCATGTGGTTTCTTAAAAACCAGAAAACAATCGAATAACCTAGCCAGAACGAAACTTGTCCGATATAGCCTTGCTCCTTTCTGAAAAAGAAAAAAAATAATGAAATAAGTGAGCCTTCAGCTTCTAACACGAGACAACCATCTATATATATAGCATACAATAAACTGTTAAAAGCAGGAACTACTGTAATAAACCCCGAAGGGTCTGTTAGTTGCCAGAGCCATCAAGGGAAGACGAGAGGTAAACAGTTAAAAAGTTCCAATTGCAAATCATAACTCACAGGCAACCTTCTTTGGACAGTTAAAAAGTTCCAATTCCCTCCTTTGGACAACCTTCCTCATCCAGAGAATACCCTCTTTTCCCTTGGAAGAATTTAATTTGGTTAAGGAATTTTTTTTTTTAATGTGAAAACCCACATGTGCACAAAATTTCAGGTTGACCTAGAAGTCAAATTGTGTCTCCTCCAATGCATATAAATAGACCTAATGTCATGTTAGTTTGGAGCATCACAACATAAGCATCTTCTTCTCTCTCTCTCCATTGGATTGGTTCATATAGGTCTGCAATTGAGAGGTCTGAGCTCACACGTGCAAAGGGAAGGAAGGCAAATCTGATTTCTATGTTGACTTTTCTGCTTGGGTCGTTTGAAAAGCTCATTGACCGACTTTGACTTAGAATTTTGACTTGTTTTGACATTATTTGGATTTGTTTTTGGAAGCTGCATTATTTGACACAAAGATCAATATTTTCTAGGCAGTTTGACTTCTATTGACTGTAGACTTTGATCGGAGGGAAAATGAAGTTTGACTGTGGACTTTCTCTCTCCTTTGATCGAGTTCTGGATGACTGTTTTTGGTTTGTTTGACCGATATTTGAAGGTTGAGCTTGATGTTACCTTGAACAAGTTGTTTGGAGGAGTTTAACCATTGACTTGAGATCTGGCTAGGGAATCTTTGACTGTTGTTGACTTTGACAGAATTGTAGACTTTGACTTGTTGACCATATTTGAGTTTGAGGCTCATCCTTTAGATATTGATTGGTTGGTTTTGTTGGATAGTCAAAGGTTTGAATTTGACTCTTGATTGATGAATTGGAACATTGTAATCTATCTACTGAACATTTGATGGCAATCTAATAGAATAAGAATTTGAAAGGGATTTCCCCCTTATGGGTTTTTTCTGTGGTCTTTGACCAAATGTTTTGTCTCTTGTTATTTCTCTTGGATTTCGTCTATTGTACATTGAATTTACTATTCTATCTACAATTTCTATTTGTTGCTAGAAGATTAAATTAGTTTGAAAGTGATTACTAATTGAAGAATGAATTGGGCTAAGTGATCATACTAAGCATAAAACGATGTAAAATTAAGAGGATATTATACAAACTCTATTTCCATTTAGATATATGTCAACATAATTGCATGAAGGAACGATTGAACATTTTAGGAATTTTTTACATGAATGCAACGTCGAATCCATATTATCTTATGAACGCAAATTTAATATAGATGCATTGATACAAATGCATGGTATCAATATCCCAAATGATTACTTGGAAAGGATGGAAAAATCAGCTTCAAATTTTATATTGGGGAAAAATGAGGACTTTTGGGGGGACATATTTTGTATACATTGGTTATCGAATTAGCTAAAAATTCCCATAAGACTTTGTTCAAAGACAACAGTGAAAAAATATTTTATTTTTAATTCAAATTTGTGCAAAGAAAGTTATGACATATTTTTCCATGATGAATATTCATTACCAGACATTTTGAACCACTTTTTGTAAGAAAAATGTTCAATAGGAAGTAATCATGAACATATAATAAATATAACAATGTACGAAGAAACAAAACATGATGGATGGTATAGAAGAAAACATGGGTAGACATATGTTTAAGAGATTTTCTGGGTTTAAGAGTATTTATGGTGAAAGTTGTTTTGAAACAATGTATCAATTGATGGACAATGAATATGACGTTCCTTGTTTACGACACATAATTCCAAAAACTTTTTGCAATGCAAACATGGATAATGATTCGTTGGCATTAAACTGCATATAAAAATACATGAACAAACATGCAATTATATAATTTCCTGGAATAATAGATTAGCAAGGTATGTAGTGATGGGTCTACATCCTTAGCAAGTCACAACAGACCTTGAGCTTCTCGGGATGAGACTAAATCTTGTGAGAGAAATGGTCCTTAAGATAACTCAACATGAATATATACTCATTCTTAATTTAGAAGAGATTTGTACAACGCTAATTATGAAGTTTAGGAGAAATCAACCTCGCAATGAAATCCGATTTATAATTCATGTGTTCCATGATGCTCCTCCATAATTTTCTATGGATATATCTTTTAAATACCTTAGGATTAAGGATAGAGATATTATATTCTCAATACTTAGACCAAAAGTGTAAAAGGAGTGTAAAAAAATCTTGCAACCTATGCATCTTAAGAGTGTTGGTAGTTTTTCTTTTCCAGATGCAATTATAGAAAACTGTAGCATAAAAAAATGATGTCTTTATTAACCAAGACTAGAATTAGATATGCAACAATGTCAACACGTGAAAATGATACATTTGCATAACAAGACTAAAATTCATTATGGAATGAAGTTAACACAAAAATATGATATTTCCAAATAACTCCATGGCAGTAAAAAGACAGTGTACATTGGATAAACTAGCACTCTCCACGTGTTTTGTGACATGGGCTAATCGCTCGTGGATCCTTATCTCTAGTGATGTGATTTTTGACTAACACTTACGAGTTTTGGTTTAATGACAATCGTGGTTTCCAACAAGTGGTATCATAGTGTAGGTAATGAGTTAGATATACACACAACTCACACTGGGAGAGATTGTTAGACATTGGATAAACCAGTGTATTTCACAACATAGATAAACTGCCTCTCATAAATCCTTATCTTTGATGATACAATCGTTAACTAACAAATATATATTTTAATCTACCAACAATCATGATTCTTAATAAAAAAAAAAAAAACCATAAACTTTAAATTTGTAATAACATGAGAAGCCAATCTTTTAAATCTAATGAATGTTATATAACATGTAAATAAACACTTTCTCAACATAAAACACAAACTTTAACTTTTTTTTAACTAAAATTCAATATACTAAACTTTATATTTATATAATAAACCTAACAATACAACCCCATGGAAAAGTTGGCAATAGATGTTAGTTAAATAGTTACCCACGACAAAATAACATAAATACAACAAAATAGTATAAAATGTGGTTCTCTCGTAACAAACATGAATATTACATATATTTGTTTTGGAATATTGAAAACCATAACATCTATTATTTTGAGATGAACCTACAATCCACATAAGTCACAATGGAAGTACACAAGTTGTACAGAAGAATTTTACAAATATTTGTTTTGAAATACGGAAAATCATAACATTTTTCTTTTTTTTTGAGATGTATATACAATCTATGGGAGTTACAAAAATTGTTGTGTGAAGAGGTGTTGTTTAGTCTAATAGGTAGAGATATTGTAATATAATATTTTGTAAATATTTTGATTTTATCAAAATAAAATAAAAATAAAAAATGGCTTGATGTTAAAATCAAAATAACTTTAAATTAAAATAATAAAAATAAAAATTATACGTTATTTTATTATTTTTATTCATTTTTGTGGGGTAGTTAAGGTAAATTTGACTTGGTCAAATTACCGATGCTTTTTAAGCTCCAGTTTTATGAGAACCCATAGTATTCATGTGGAATATAGCTTATTTAAAGGAGGAAATTAAAAACGCCTAATCCATCTTAGCTTTGGATTTACCAAGAGCCCAGAAGGATCAAATCTATTTTCAGTCTAAAAGAGATTTGTATCTCAAGAAATTTGATCTCTTCTTGGTAGATCCAGAGTTAAAGATGGATCTAGACTCGTTAGGAAAATCCCAATGATTTTGGAGACATTTAAGAGAATATTATATCAAGGGAATATAAATTTATTTTATAGTTTGTTTGAAATTATAAATTTAATGGAAATTTGTATTCATTAATATAGATATGTCTTAATTGAGGATTTATTATAGATTGAGACATCAATTTTTTTGAGGTGCAAACTTTTTTTTAAATGCAAAAATAAAATGATTGCACCTTAAAAATTTTGACCCTCTAAACATATGATAAATCCAAAATTAGAATGAATTTAAATGCTAGTTCTCACTCTCTTATATAACACACACACTTCATGTGTGAACTCCATATTAAGCACTACTCCCATACATACCACTCTCATACACATCTCATTCAAATATTTTAACACACACACTTGGTGTATGAACTCCATATTAAGCACTACTCCCATACATACCACTCTCATACACATATGATTCAAATATTTTAATTAGAAGAATTTTTTTTTCACATACATACATACACATATATATTATTTAAGATATTTATTAAAATAATTTTTTGTCATTAATATCATTTTAAATGTTTTGATTCAACTTTATGTTAAGTATAAAAAAAAGTACACTTTTGTTTCATATTTAATAGTATATCACTAAAAAGTTAAGTTTTATTAGCGGAACGGTTGAGGATGGGTCTCACGAGCAAGGAGACCCAAAATCAAATCTCACAGGGGGTGGTTGTGCCTTGTGCTAGGGAGAGGAGACATGCTAAAAATCTAGTCAGCTAAGAGCTGGTGTGGCCTATGTCAGGTGGAGTACAAGACTCCTTGTTTGATGGACAAAAGACACACCTCTATATAATGATTTAGCTACTAAAATATCTACCCCTTTGGATTTGAACATGTCACCTTTTACGAAAAAATACATGTGTTGAAATATTTTATTTGTAATTCACATTTTAAATAATTTTTAATTAATATTTTTCCTAGATGCTATGTGTTAATTCCATGTATTAATATTGATTTTGAAATATCTTCTTTATGGTCAACATTATAATTATTTTTTATAAATATCACATATAAACTCTATGTTAAGCATTGATAAAATGACACATCACCTTCATACTTAGATTTAGAAGCATTTAACTATCGAATAATAATATTCTCCCTTTTTCTCTCTATACTCTCTCTTTTCCTCTTTATCTATAAAAACTTAAATTACATATTGAATATTTTATTTATGACTAATGTCTAAAAATCTAAATATTTTAGGCTTTTAATTTTTGCAAAATTGTTGTAAGCGATATTTTGAGTTGTTAACTTTTTACATACTAAATTCATTTATGCATTTCAAACAATGAAAAATGAAAAATAATGTCTTCATTGAGAATTGTAGATTGTACTTTTTTTAATATAATTAAGATCTCCCTCACATAAATCAATATCTTATAGAAATATTTCAACCATAATATTTTTTTAATTCAATGATTTAAAATATAAACAAAGTTGATTTTCAAATATCTTAACTATGATCAACATTAAAATATCTTTTATTTATTAAAAGTTTTTAAATGTCATGTGTCAATTCTATGTTAAATAATAATGGAATTACCATCAACTTCATATCAGGATCCTAAAAACACTATGTATAAAGTAATTAATATCCATCTTAACTCCATATCTATTAAGCACTTTAAAGATCAATTCTCTTGCAAACCTTTTTTTAGTGAATAACTTGAGGAAATGTTTACACCTCAATACATTTGATCCTTATGGAAGCTTGATAGATTCAAAGTTAAGATTGATCTAGTCTAGTCTTAAATAAAATGATAATTTAGTTAATTTCACGACTTTTTAAAATCTTTGTAATGTGGATATTATGATATCAGTGTTTTGATGCCTATCAATATTTACCAAAGATTGTTATGGAAGTAAACTTCCTATTGAGTTTAAAATTTATTATTGAAATTCAATGCAGTAACATTATCTCCTTTTTGAAAAAACTGGAATTAAAAAAAATATGGCTCTGCGTAGCAGCGTTTTTTTCTTTAGACTAGGGTTCTAGGGTTTTGATGTCGCTGACTAGTTCAAGGAGGCATTGGGGGAGAGTTCTCGGCCTACACCAGCCAGCAATGGATGCAAATCGCTGCTGAGGATGGTCGATGACCCATTGTAGGGCGGAGATTTGGAGTCTTGCGTGGTGGAGGTAGGGGCAGAGGCATCGTTTAACTCTTCTCTCACCATCTGCTCATCAATGCAGTCATTTCCTAGTTTGGAATCTTCCTCGGTGGACGACTGTGGAGGATGCTTTAGGGAGGCGTTCTAGGATGAAGTGGAACCCCTTTCGCTCCAGTTTCGAAGGCGGCAAAGTTATTTCCTTACGCCCTCTATTTGGGGCAGAGTAAGGTCCTGTGGCTAGGCTTTCCCCCATGCGGAGTGGCTGCATTCAGACGACTTACCTCAAATTCTACAATGGCAGTACCCAGCCGCTGATGACATCATGGCTTTTGCTTCGACCCTGTTCAGCAGAGCTGCCGTTGCAGGCTAATTGGAATTTACTAAATACTTTGTGATTTGCATTGCCGCAGTTCATTGTGGTCTCTCTCTTTCAACACCATTTTTTCTGCATGTCTCTCCCCTCCAGGATGCCGCCGCCTCTGCCCAGGAGGACTGGCTTGGGGTCCCTGCGGTCTTGTGTTGCCTTGCAATGGAACATGGGAATCACACCATTGATGGGCTTCGGCAAGGCACTAACGCTGAAGCAAATTCGATGGAGGCTCTGTCTCTTCAGCCCTTCAGAGGTCGGGCAGATTCAGAGAAAAAATTTTACCCTGTTTCTTTTCAGCTCCAAATTTTGCTACTCTCAAACAAAACCTTATTGCAATGGGTCTGTTCTTCAGATCTAGTGCAGAAACTGAAGCTTATTCTAGAATGGCGGTTTGGGATACCCTCGGGCCTCCAACGACTTATTTACCAAGGTAAAAAACTTGAGGATATTCTTCCCCTCTCATTTTACGGCATTAACAGAAATGATTCCATTGTGTTCACCCTTCGTTTTGAGGGGCGGCAAAGCTGGACAGTCATCTTCTGCCCCAACTTTCTCATTCAAAGATGTCGTTCATTCTCAGAATCCCAAATCCCCTGAAGCCCCCAAGCCCCAACCTTTTCTGGTTGACAATTTGGATGATGTTCCCTCTGTTGAGATTTCTCATCCAGATCTCGTAGAAGATCTTCAAAAATTTGCAGAAAAAGCCATCATTTGCAGATTTAATGGACTTTGGCCACGTACGAAGGAACTATATGATTGGATCCACGCTAACTGGACTAGCAAGTGTAAGGTCAGCTTTTGTTCAAAAGGATTCTTCATAGTTCTATTCGATCACTCTAAGCATTATGAACAGGCCTTAGAGGAAGGTCCTTGGTTTTTGGGAACTGCAGGGCTCTTCTTAACTCCTTGGTTCCCTACTTCGACCCCCGCTTACAGCTATCATCACCAGACACCCTCTGGTCAGCTTCCAACCTACCAAAGATATCTATGGCATCCGGTGCAGAAGCATAGGCAATGCCCTGGGCACTTTGTAAAGGCAAATTTTGGGAGGGAAACTCACAGCTTACACATACGCCAGAATTTGTATAACTAGACATCGGCAAAGGCCCCGCCCGACCAAATCATTATCAAGGTTGGTGACTTTGTATGGACTCGTATCCTGATTATGAGAACACAACATTATTGCCATCATTGTTTCAAACTGATCTGTAACTCTCGCCCTACGTTCTCGCAAACAAGAAAAGGATAATAATACAAAATCCAAATCCAAAATATGGATTCCTTCAGAACCCCGTAGACTCGAATCCTCGGTTCGAAGATGAAGGGATTGACGTAGAAACGACACATGCTCCTCTAACAAAGAACTTGTCCATCGCCGCTTCCACGGCATCTCCCATGCCAATGCTATAAACGCGTTCATGAATCACTCCTCTCTCGATAAGGAGCTCCTACATTTGGAGAACTCCAGTCTTCAAATCGTCCTTGCACACACCCACCAGGATGGTTGGGTTAAAGTCAACAAAAAGAAAGGGAAAAAACTTTGTGTGGAGACCTCTACCCATGCTGGATAGAAGTTGGTTTTTTTCCTGTCTTCTAGTCTTTTGCTGCTATTCCTTGCTAATCTCTTCTTCTCTCACCGGGATCGAGGTTGATAGTTTATCATTTCCGATTGGCCGATTTCTTTTTTCTCATGATTTTATCACCATGATGTATCATATTTTCGCTTAATAGAATTAGTCCAATTCAAAAAAAAAAAAAAAGACAAACAAACAAACATTGTCTCCTTTTTAAATGTTTTCTTCCACCAAATTTATAATGAAAAAACTCCAATAGATACCTTCATACTCAATCTCACTCTCACCCCAATTTCATAATGAAAATATTTCACTCATCTCACTATCACCTAGTCCAAAATTTTATTATTTTAAAAACTAATTATTTGAACTTTTCAAATCTATGTCTTTCTAGTTTAGTCATTATCTAGACTAAAATATTGTCATTTTAAAATCTTGAACTTTTTTATTCTCTAGCTCTCACTTTTTCTCAAAAAGGAACAATCCAATTAAAATTTTTTTTAGGTAATTTGGTATATAATCACTCTTTGCCTTAAAAAATAAAGCTTTCTCTTCTACTCATCAACTTTGTCATCCCTCCCCTTGTTTTCATTTCCCCACCCTTATGTCAAGTGTGCCAATTTTTTTTTCTTTTTTTAATTAAAAAAATAAATATGAAAACATAATCTTGTCCTGATGATGAACCATAACGGTTCGAAACGCGTCGACCAAAATTATTCTGATATGATTTTTACCGAAAGATTTTCTCACAATTTATGGATCACAGAAGCCAAATTCCTAATATGAAAACACTATTTTTTAAACTTACTAAACCATTAGAAATTATTATTAAAAAATTAAAGATAGATATCAAAACACTTTTTCTTAAACATACTAAACCTTCAAACATTATTGTGCTAAAATCACACATAATACTTAGCTACCCAATACTTAACCACCATCTTTAAATTGTCATCTATCCATTGTTCTCATTTCCCTAGACCAAGACTTGCATATTCAAATTTTAAAAATTTTAATCATAAAAATAATTTGTTTTTAAAACCTACCAAACTTTTAAACATTATCACAATCTTGCCAAAAATAAACTTAATACTCATATTTTTTTTACCAAATTACTTGTTATTGTAGTAAATGATACATGGTTAAAATAATAAATTGCCATTTTTAAAATATTAAGTGAATAATTGACATTCATATATTTACTAATTGAAAAAAAATACTAAAATAATCTAATATACCAAATTAATATAGTAAATTAAACTTTAATATAATTAAATTATATAAAAAATAAAAATTTATAAAAAAATAAAACATCACTAAAAAAAAAAAAAAACATTGATTCCAAGATATTTCATCAAAATTCATAGTTTATATTTTAAATTAAATTATATTTAAAAAAAAAAACCTTTCATAAAAATTGATACCCAATTTATTTCACCAAAATCTACAATTTATATTTAAATTTTTAAATTTCATTATATTTAAAATAATTTTATTTTTATTTTTATTTTATATTTTATATTTATTTATTTATTTATTTTATTATGAAAATTGATATTTATGATATTCCAAATCACCATATTCAAATTTTATATTTTAGTCAATTTCTACTAGCACAACCTATTGAGGATGGGGTGACTTAGGAAAAAACCTCACGAGGTTGTTGTGTCCGTATTAGGGGGAGGAGACAAGTTAAACCCAATTAGCTTAGCGTTGGTGTGGCCTAGGCCGGTGCCATCCCCTGGTGATTTTGATGGCTTAGATGTCCATGGGTCGCAGTTTATCAAGCCACAAGTCAAACCTGATGTAATCAGTTAAACTCTGCACTACCGACAAACAAAAAAAAGATATATATATATATATATATATATATATTCAAAAATTCAAAATTAATAATTTGTATATATGATGTTGAATTAAATCTATAAAAATATAGAACTTAAGAAAAAAACAACAACATAATCCTCTAAACTGCCCACCAAAAATAAATTTCTAAAAAGAAAGTAAAACCTTTCTTAACAACCAAAATCCATAATTTATACTTTTCTCAAAATAATTGATACACATAGCATATTCCACCAAATCTGTCATTCAAAATTTAAACTATTGATCTTCAACACTTAAAGATCCTCATGTATGAGAACAAAAATGTATCTCATAGATAACCATTAATACCTTCCAATGTGGCAAGCAACTCACTTTTCCAAAAATAATTGATACACATAGGATATTCCACCAAATCTGTCATTCAAAATTTAAACTATTGATCTTCAACACTTAAATATCCTTATGTATAAGAACAAAAATGTATCTCATAGATAACCATTAATACCTTCCAATGCCGCAGACAACTCACTTATCCTATACTCAGAATCCATTTTACTTCTTCCTTGGCCATTTACTCAGTAACTTTAATCACAGTGATCATACCCTCTCCTTTAATCATGTAATCAAATGCCTTCTTCATTTATTTGATCACTTTCTCCATAGTTCTAAGACCCTCTCCTTTAATCATGTAATCAAATGCCTTGTTGATATCCACAAAAAGTGATGTGTAATAAATTTATCCAGTTTCAACTTCTGAAAAGAAACAAGGAATGATCAATTAAGAACTTAATTACTAACAACCCACTTCAAGATTTTGCAAAAAAACAAGAAAAGATCTATTAAAAACCTAAATTACATCTTGCAGAGATTGGTGATGCCACTACATTGACAAACCAACAAATATCTATGCATGGTCAACCTTTGGCAGAGGAATTCCTAGAAAGGAAATCTAATAAAACAAATAAATGCATCCTTGAATAATAGCCAAATTCTTACCTTATTCAAGTATAACACTACAAGTCCTGGCCAGGTTTATAGTTTTCAAAGAAGGTTCCTTTCAACATCCTCTCATTCAGAAAATTCACAAGATTGGTTGCAAATATTTCTTTTGAATGAGGTACACCCAACAAAACAGATACAATACCCCAACTTTGAAAATACTAAATTATGATATCAAATTCCCTTTCACTGATCAACATATTCATTACAGGTGTTTTCTTAGAAAGGAATCAATCAACTTATATTTATTTTTTGAATCACTAATGTCTTTAAACGAAAATGAGCTAAGAGCAATTACATCATGGCAAGCTTCAAAGACTTGAATCATTGTTTTAGTGTTTCCTATGCATTTAAGAGTGGTGTCAACTCCTCCACCAGTTATTTTTGCAATTACCTATAGAAAAAATGATAATGGGAACTAAATTAAATTTTAGATAATTGGAACCCGAATTCTTGAAAAAAAAAAAAAATTGGAATTTTATGCCTTTAAATATGCTACATTAGAAAAGAATAGCATTGGAAAAACCACGGGTTGTCAAAACTTGGAGCCCAAAAACCAACAATAAATTGACTATTTAATCTCAATTTAATTTTAATTTTCTTTTTATTTTAAATAATTTTATTTTATTTTTATTTTTATGTAATTTGACTAAGTCAAAATGTTTAGATAACATAACATAACAAGACATTACAACATCTCTTCCATATTGGGATGGAGAGATAAATATAAAACCACTCTTTTTTAAATGTACTAATTAAGCCTTGAAACATAATTGTGCCAAAATCACAGACACTATACTTAGCCATCCAATAGTTAACCACCTTTAAATTCTCATCCCTCCATTATTCTCATTTCCCTGCCCCAATACCTTCTTATTAGATCACATTTTAGAAATGTTAATAACCTATTGTCCACAATGATTCCTACCAAATCAAATTATTATGATAAACAAAATTTTAATATAATTAAATTCTGAAAAACAAAATTTATATAAAAATAAATAAAAATTATATAGATTAACCCCAAAATATTTCACCAAAATCCATAATTTATATTTTAAATTAAATTATATAAAAATAAAATAAAACCTTCTTGTGGTAAAAATAATAACCACTCATTTTTATCTTAAAACCATAATAAAAATAAAAAACCCTTTTCAATTTTAATAAAATTCACATTTTATATAAAATAAATAAATAAAATATAAAACCAAAAAATCTAAAAATTTCAAAAATATCCCTAATTTTATAAGTGTTTTTGATATTTTTATAGAGTTTATTTTTATTTGATTTTAATAATCATCGTGACTTTATTTATTTATATTTATAAATATATATATGGCCCTAGAAGAACCACCACAATAGAGGTTTTATACACTTGCACGCGTTTAGTCGTGGCCCACATGCGCCATAACCCCGGAGGACGTGGACTGGCAGGCATACTCTCCTTGTAAACCTACTCTTTTACTATGCCACATAAACCCGACAATATTTCCCCGATGATTTCAAAGGGGGCTCCCTTGGTTTCTTCTAGGTTTTTTTAAAACATGTGTCTCTCTCCATTCGTCTGCGACATCACCTGCCACATCACCCCAATGTTTTCTTAAAGCGTTTTCTTCATTTCTTCTGGGTGATGTAAGAAACAAGTCATCATGACCCTCCTATGACATCTGTCACATTCACGAAGAGAGTACATCCACTTCCACTTGGAAAATAGATAAGCATACCTTTATATACCAAATTAATATGGTAAATTAAATTTTAATATAATTAAATTATTAAAAAAATAAAACATTGATTTCAACATATTTCATCGAAATTTATAATTTATATTAAGTTAAATTATATAAAAGTAAAAAACTTTCATAAAAATGGATACCCAAGTTATTTCACCAAAATCTACAATTTATATTTAAATATTTAAAATAATTTATTTATTTATTTATTTATTATTATTTTTATGTTATGAATATTTATGATATTCCACCAAATTCATATTTTATATTTAAAAAAAAAAATCACCATATTTAAATTTTATATTTTTGTGCCGAGAGGTAGAATTTACAGCCCAATATGACTTTGATGTCAAGTATGTTACGTCCTCAAAAAATAATAAATTTTATTTTTGCTAATGTCGACCAAAGTATCAACCTAATCTTTAATTTTATATAACTTCAATATTTAGATTATATTTAACTTTTTTTAACTTAAATTATCTCACCCATTTAATAATTGTTTTATTATATACGTGAATTTGAATGGATCATAAATTTACCTTTAACAAAAAAAATTACCACTTTGAATCTCCAAATTAAGTAAAATTTTAAGCATCTTTACTCTTTACTAAAAGCAATATCATTTCCTAAATCAAAGGAAAAGAGTTAATTCAACACAAATAATCAAAATCTAAAATATTTTAATAATTCTTTTAATTAAATATTTGTAAAATGAATAAACCCATGTTGTACACAATGTGACTAGCTTTACCCAGTCATATAGGGGTACACAATGTGTTTCATGTGTCCCTGTTGAAGCGTTATGTGCATGATGCAAAGCACGTAATACATTGGCAAAATATACAGGTAGGATAGAATTGAAAGTCCTAACTCAAGTTATGTTTTATTTATAAGATTTTGACAGAGAATTTTGTTGTTTGCAAGTAGAACCGGACGACGAGTTTCTAGTCGAGCCGCAACGCATTCTTGACCGGAGGGAAATCATGCTCCGCAAGCGAGTCATCACCCAGGTTAAAGTGCGATGGAAGCACTTCGCCCTGGATGAGGCTACTTGGGAGGACGAAAAATTCATGCTGGAAACTTACCCAGAGCTCTTTACGGAGCTAGAGCGAAACACTGAGGACGGTGTTACTTCCAGGGGGAAGATGTGACAGCCTCATTAAAGATAACTAGTTGTTAACTAGTTAAAAGACAATTTAAATTATTGTTTAAGAAAAGACTAGAAATATTAAATGTTTGCTGAAAAACTATTTCTTTTTTCAGTAATCGTTAATTATGAATAATAAAGAAGTTATGAAAAATCAATTTCATAAAAAGTAAAAAGCTGATGGTAAAATTTTTCCAAGGACTGGAAAGTGGTTGGGAATAGTTGGAAATAGTTACTTGCTCCTCTGAGGATAAGAGATGGATCCCAGTGAGGAGCAGGGGTTCCGTGCATGAGGAAAGGGAGAGAGTGGTAAAATTCCAGAGCTGGTTGTGACCAGTGGAAGAACACTCAGAGGAAAAATCCCGAAATTGATTCTAGTACTGACTGGACTAGGTGTCCTGAGGTCACAATAGAATTGTCCAATGTTAACCCGTACTTTCCAGGGTTGGAGCACAGGGGCAAGAGGAGGACATGATTGCCTCCCTTGATGGTTGGGAGGACCACAACTAAAAACTGATAATCAGATAAGTAAATCTGTGTTTTGTTTTCTTTCTAAATGATTATGTACTGTATTACATTTCCTTGACAGTTTGAATAGAAAGAATGGTTTATTTAAGAATATTGCATTACATTTCATTGACAAATTGAATAGAAAGAATGGTTGATTTAAGAAAGAATTATTATAAGATTTGGTTGTTTTCTGGAGTCTGTATGAGTACAGGAAAATAATAGCAGAAAATGATAAAGGTTAGGATACTCTTACATTTATTGTTCAAGTTCTGTCTTTATTATTTTAAAATAAGGACTAATAAACAATTTTTTTTTACTTAGCAGCAAATGTATAGCCGAAAATTAGTAAATACACAGAACTTTTAGTATTTTCTTGGAATTAGAAATTTGTGTAGTTGGAGAGGCAATGATAGAGCCGTTGGTCTCGGGTACTAGGCGAAACCCTACCCTCGCCTATCTGTCTCCACTACGATTCTATACACGGACTCTCAATACGATGGTTCGGTCACCTTATTTAAACCTATGTTACGAAAAAAAGAACATAATTTGATATTCGAAAACTTGGGCAAAGACAATATAAAAAGAAGTAGACTGCAGCAAGTAACCTTATAAAATTTCAAGGTTCGAAGTTATGAGAATGACACCTCACCATACTATCTTTGCTATAACAAGAATTTGTTATACATAAGAGTAATGGATAAATAAATAGAGAATAAGAATCTACATAGGGCTTTAACCATTGCTATAACCTTAAAACATGCTCATATTTATAATATGCTGGACCAGACAGATTTTGTGCATATGCAGTGAGTTTTAAACCATAAGACAGTATATGGAAAACTGTAACTATGCAACAAGGTAACTTAATGTACAGACTCGCTGTAAGGACACGCATTCATTGAAAACTCAAAGCTTTAGGAGATATACTGCCAAAGAAAGACTTCAGAAATTGTTTGAGCAAATATGCTATTAAAGCTACTTTATAAATTTAGTCGGAACAATGTTGAAAACTAAATTTACAATAAGGATTACGAAAGTAATCTCCATTTAAACAAAACAGAAGGTAAAAGTTTCAAGTACTAAGGAAAATCTCAGTCTCCTTATGAGAGTATCATTACATCAGTTTTACATATAAAAAAATGAGCCTTCAAACCATTGCAGGTCAATGAACAAGGTCACTTATTCGAGCTTACGAGCCATATAAGTAAAACAACGAAAATAAGCCTCAAAAGAGTAATTCAGCCGTTTAAGCGGTGCATGTGATGAAATACCTAGAATAATTATGGGTGAAACAGTCAGCATTGAGTCCACCCTTAAGCCGTAGAAAATCTTTAATATCAAACTACGCACCAACCTGTCAAATTTGCCCTGCGAATTAAAAGCCAAGAAAAATGATTTAGACAAAAGTCCTTGGCGAACTCATTAACCATACAAGAAAGAAGAATGGGTAGAGGGGTCGAGCCCAAGAATAGAAAAGATTCTTATAAACCCATTACCTGAAATTTGGTAGTAAAACCCTGTAACTCCTTCAAAAAATATCACCCGAATCTGCTAGACATCACAGGAAACGGGAAAGCAATTCGGAAATAGACAAAAGAAATGAGATGAAGGTATTCCTAAAGTAAAAATGCAGAAAGAACCCCGATTCAAAATTATAGTGAAGGGGATTAAGAAAACGATTTCTTCCTTTACCTCATGTTAAGCAATTCCGACCCAATTTTGAGGAAAGCGTAGTGTGCAGGCTTCGATAGAGCCTCTGTCATGTTCGCTAGGGTAATCTCGACACCAGTTTGTAAGACTGTGTGGCCTCAACACAGAGGCTTAGGAACAGCGGGAGAACCATCTCGGTTGGAGCCATACCATAGTGAAGCCGAGAACAATCTAGAATGGAATCAAAACTACATAGCTCCGGCACAGGAAACAAAGCCTAGCTTCTTAGGGTTGGCGGGGTAAACGAAATCACTCCCGCCCAAAATTCTCCACCGTTGATCAACCGGATCTGGCGGTGGAAATCTGGGTAGATACAACTAAGGAAATCCAGTAACGCACGGCATATCAACCAGCTGTTTGGAGTCATTAGTGTCCAGTACTTGCAATATTTAATTGCCAGAAATGTGATAGCTAACCTCGTGTTGGTATGAGGCGAGTTGGCAGGTTAGGTTAAGTATTTATATACGCCTATATTTTTTTAATCAAAGAACTGAGTAGTGCAAATGTCATAGTTTGTATCGTATAAAAAAATAAATTAAAACTATACTTTATAAATGTCGAGATTCATGCATATGTTGAAATTCAAGTGTTAAACATAAGAATGGTATGGCTAGGTTGCGCAAGTCAAAAGGTTAATATGTAATCAGATACAAAACCTTGGGAATATGGGTATAACCTTTGATATTGGTAAAAAAAAAATTATCTCGTATATAAAGGATGTGACAAGTGGTATCAGAGTAGCGTTCATACACTGGGACCCTAGGGGTCAACTAACGATTAAGCTATGTGTATACTGATGCATAGAGTTAGCAGCATAATGAGAAGGGGAAAAACACATCCACCACCCCAAGACATCGAGGAACCCTAAGCTCAACCAGTGATGAACCCAGAAATGTGGGTTTAATTAAGTGTCGATCAACACCGACAAACTAGCAGACTAGTGGAAGAACAGCAGCACCAAACCAGTTTCCTGTCGAATACGGTACAACAACTATAGGAGGAAATGGTGCGGGTTCGAAGGGATAATGAACAATTACTGCAAGAGCAGGAAAATATATTAAAGATCTTGTCAGACAAAAAAAACCAATAATTGGAACATCCAAGTACTGACAGAGGCATGCAAGAAGAGGATGAGCAGCAAACGAGACACAACACCACTGATAGAGTGGAAAGAAGCCCATCCCAGTGAAGCAAGAACAAAAATTATAATGAGGCAGAATCTGGCAATTTGTCAGAACAACAAGAGGTTAAGAGGTAGAAAGTAGAGCTTCAGGGGGAATTTCGGAAAATAAAACCACCAAAATTTGATGGAGAGGCTGAGGAGGTTGCAGAGGCATGGTTAATAAACATGAACAAGTATTTTCAGGTGTATGAATATAACAGCAACCTGAAGGCCAGATTGACCATATATCAGCTAAGAGAGAAAGCCACCCTATGGTGGGAAGAAGTAAAGAATGTATGGAGAATTGAGGAGCAAGATGTCACATGGGAATCGTTCCAACAATACTTTAAAGATAAGTATTTGACAGAACGGTTCTATGATGAAAAAGCTAAATAATTTCACGATTTAAGGCTGGGACAGATGACCATGGATGAATATATCACTAAGTTCAATATGTTCCATATCTTCAAGAGGAAAAGGCTAAGGTGCAGATATTTCTGAGCAGCTTACCAACCCATATGAAAGAGTGTATTGAGTTTTTTCATCCCAGAACCATGGATGAAGCCATTCGTAAGGCATGAATGTGCTATTAGCAGTCCAAGACTAGGGGAGAGGTTGGCAAAAGTTGGCAGCCAAGAAAAGAACAGAAAAACAACACAGTGAAAATCAGTAACTTTAAGAATTATGCATGTAATTATGTCAGTAAACATTTTGGCAGAAATCACCAAAGAACCAGATGGTCAGCAGAAGAAAAGCCTACTGAAGCATCCAATAAGCCTGATCAAGGGCAAGTGACCAAGCCACCTTTATAGCATTGGGGGTGTGGTGAGGCACATTACTACAAAATCTGTCCACAACGAGAAATAAATGACACGGTTGCAACCTTGCAGGAAGCTTCTACAATAGGTGATGTGGCGCGAAACATCCCACGTATCAATGCGGCGTTGGAGGACCGACAAGCGGATTATCAGCCAACAATGATTGAGCTAGAAGGTAAAATACTAACTCAATCTGTTTCTATTTTGGTAGACCCAGGTGCAAGTTTGAGTTATGTTAGTCCCAAAATAATGGAAATGTGTAAATTGAAAGAACATAAATTTAAAAGTTCATGGCTGGTACAACTAGCCACTGGAGAAAAATGAAAAGTAACTGCAAAAATTCCAAATTGTACTTTGGAAATTGCAGAATAGCAGTTGCAAGTAGACCTGAACATTCTGCCATTAGGGTCCTATGATGTTTTGCTAAGCATGGACTGGATAGAAAAGAATTGGACCTTAGTGGACTGTAAGGAAAATATTATTTATTACAGAATGCATGATGGAACACATAAAGAGATTCAAGGAATCAAAAATCCATTACAGTTACGCCTAATTACAACATCCCAAATGAATAAATGTATAAGGAAGGGATGCCAGTTGTATGCTATTCAAGTGGGGTATGCAGATTCCAAGGAAAAATCGCCTATGATGGAAAATATACCTATGGTGCAAGAATTCCTAGATGTCTTTCTAGAAAATATTCCTGGATTACCACCAAGGAGAGACATTGACTTCAACATAGAGTTAATGCTAGGAGCGTCCCCCGTGTCAAGGGCTCCTTATAGAATGAGTGTGCCAGAACTCACTGAGTTGAAAATGCAGTTACAGGAACTGCTAGATAAGGGCTACATTCGTCCAAGTGTGTCTCCTTGGGGGGCACTAGTACTATTCGTGAAGAAGAAGGACGGGACCATGTGAATGTGCATGGATTATAGGCAGCTCAATAAGTTAATAGTCAAGAACAAATACCCTTTACCAAGGATTTATGATCTGTTTGATCAAGTGAAGGGGGCCACGGTATTTTCCAAGATAGATTTGAGATTTGGATATCACCAGATTCGAATCAAGGATCAAGACATTTGCAAGACAATATTACGTACCAGGTATGGACACTATAAATTTTTGGTGTTACCCTTTGGGTTAACAAACTCATCAGCAACCTTTATGAGGTTAATGCATGGAATCTTCCATCCTTTCCTGGATAATTTTGTACTTATATTTATAGATGATATTTTTATTTATTCTAAAAACCAGGAAGAGCATAAGGAGCATTTGAGGATTGTGCTGGAAATGCTAAGAAAACACCAGTTGTACGCTAAGTTCAGCAAATGTGATTTCTTCAAAATAGAAATCCAGTATTTAGGTCATGTTATTTCAGTAGAGGGAATTGTTGTTGATCCAGAAAAGATCAAAACAATCATGGAATGACGAGTGCCCCAGAACGTGGCAGACATTAGATCCTTTCTGGGATTAGCTGGGTACTACCAAAGATTTATTGAAGGATTTTCCAGAATTGCTTTTCCTATTACTTCTTTGTAGAGGAAAGGAAAAGTTTTCAAGTGGACTACTAAATGTCAGAATAGTTTTGAAAAGCTGAAATAGCTTTTGACCATTGCACCTGTGTTAAGGGTAGCTGATCCCAACAAAGAATTTGAAGTGTGTACAGACGCAAGTAAATAATTTGAAGTTCTATCTCAGGAAGGAAAAGTGGTGGCATATGAATCAAGAAAGTTGAAGGATCATGAACAAAGGTATTCAACATATGATCTGGAATTAACAACAGTAGTACATGCGCTCCGGGTATGGAGACACTACTTGTTGGGAAAGAAGTTTGTGTTAAAAACAAATCATAGCAGCTTCACTAGTTACTTCAAGTAAGCAGATTTAAACTCAAGACAAGCAAGATTGAATGCCTTCTTAAGTGAGTTTGATATGGATATTCAGCATGTGAAGGGAAAAGAAAACCGAGTAGCTGATGCTTTAAGAAGAAAACTGCATGGTATATATGAGTTGTATTATAATCAGCTGGAAAATAAATTTTTGGAACAAGTGAGGGTAGAAGCACAAAAAGATCCAGAATACTAATTTTTATGGCAACAGATGGAGGAAATCAGAAAGCAAGGAAGTACATCTAAGTATGGAATAAATGAATATCAGATGCTAACTTTCTGAGGTAAAGTGTATGTGCCTAAACGTATGGATCTGAAAGAGCTAATAATGAATAAGTACCATCACAGAAATTATGCAGGTCATCCAGGATACCAAAAAATGTTGACTGCAATTAGGAAGGTATTTTTCTAGCCTGGTATGTGTAAAAACATTACTAAATATCTAAGTAAATGTTTGGAGTGTCAGTAGGTGAAGGTGGAGCATCAACATCTCGCAGGATTGTTTCAGCCCATACCGATACTTGAATTGAAGTGGGAGGTCATATCTTTGGACTTCATTACAGGTTTACCCCGAACAAAAAGGAAAAATGACTCCATCATGGTGGTAGTGGAAAGATTAAGTAAATCTGCACATTTCATACCCGTGTAGTCCACTTACAAGACTGTACAGATAGCTGACATATTCATGAAGGAAATTTTCAGGTTACATGGACTTCCAAAGACAGTGATTTCAGATCGGGATGTAAAGTTTACTTCTGCATTCTGGAAGACATTGTTTACAGGACTAGGAACTCAAATAAACGTTAGCACAACTTATCATCCCTAGACTGACGGTTAAACAAAGCGAGTAAGCCAAGTATTAGAAGACATGTTGCGCATGTATGTGATGCAACAACCAACCAAATGGGAGGATTATTTTCATCTTGTTGAATTCGCTTACAATAACAGTTATTAGGAGTCCCTGAAGATGAGTCCTTTCGAGGCCTTGTATGGGAGGCAATGTCGCACACCCATAAATTGGAGCAGCCCCGAGACAAAATTAATGTTGGGACCCGAGATGCTTGCTGAAATGGGATCAGAAGTAAAGAAGATCAGACAAAATCTAAAGGTGGCACAAGATCGACAAAAGATTTATGCAGATAAAAAGAGGTCTTACTGGGAATTTGAGGTAGGAGACCATGTGTGTGTGAGGATTAAACCCAAGAGCAGTACCTTGTGGTGGACCTCATGTGCGAAATTGGTTCCCAGGTTCTGTGGACCTTTCCAAATTTTGGAAAGGATAGGACCTATGGCTTATCAGCTGGCTTTACCCAGTCATATACGCGTACAAAATGTGTTTCATGTGTCCCTGTTGAAGCGTTATGTGCATGATGCAAAACACGTAATACATTGGCAAAATATACAGGTAGGATAGAATTGAAAGTCATAACTCGAGTTATGTTTTATTTATAAGAATTTGACAGAGATTTTTTTTGTTCGCAGGTAGAGTCGGACAACGAGTTTCTGGTCGAGCCGTAACACATACTTGATCAGAGGGAAATCATGCTCTGCAAGTGAGTCATCACCCAGGTTAAAGTGCAATGGAAGCACTTCAACCCGGATGAGGCTACTTGGGAGGATGCAAAATTCACGCTGGAAACTTACTCAAAGCTCTTTACAGAGCTAGAGTGAAACACAGAGGACGGTGTTGCTTCCAGGGGGGGAAGATGTGACAGCCTCATTAAAGATAACTAGTTGTTAACTAGTTAAAAGACAATTTAAATTATTGTTTAAGCAAAGACTAGAATTATTAAATGTTTGCTGAAAATTTATTTCTTTTTTCAGTAATGGTTAATTATGAATAATAAAGAAGTTATGAAAATCAATTTCATAAAAAGTAAAAAGCTGATGGTAAAAGTTTTCCAAGGACTCAAAAGTGGTTGGGAACAGTTGGAAACAGTTACCTGCTCCTCTTAGGATAAGAGATGGATCCCAGTGAGGAGCAGGGGTTCAGTGCATGAGGAAAGGGAGAGAGTGGTAAAATTCTAGAGCTGGTTGTGACCAGTGGAAGAACACTCAGAGGAAGAATCCTGAAATTGATTCTGGTACTGACTGGACTAGGTGTCTTGAGGTCACAACAGAATTGTCCACTGGTAACCAGTACTTTCCAGGGTTGGAGCACGGGGGAAAGAGGAGGACGTGATTGCCTCCCTTGATGGTTGGGAGGACCACAACTAAAAACTGATAATTAGATAATTAAAACTATGTTTTGTTTTCTTTCTAAATGATTATGTATTGTATTATATTTCCTTGACAATTTGAATAGAAAGAAAGGTTTATTTAAGAATATTGTATTACATTTAATTGACAGTTTGAATAGAAAGAATGGTTGATTTAAGAATGAATTATTATAAGATCTGGTTGTTTTCTGGAGTCTGTATGAGTACAGGAAAATAATAGCAGAAAATAATAAAGGTTAGGATGCTCTTACATTTATTGTTCAAGTTATGTCTTTATTATTTTAAAATAAGGACTGATAATTTTTTTTTTTACTTAGCAGCAAATGTATAGCCGAAAATTAGTAAATACACAGAACTTTTAGTATTTTCTTGGAATTATAAATTTGTGTAGTTGGAGAGGCAATGATAGAGCTGTTGGTCTTGGGGACTAGGCGAAACCCTACCCGAGACACATCGCCTATCTATCTCTACTACGATTCTATACACGGACTCTCAGTACGGTGGTCCAGTCACCTTATTTAAACCTCTGTTATGAAAAAAAGAATAGAATTTGATATTTGAAAACTTGGACAAAGACAATATAAAAATAAGTAGACTGTAGCAAGTAACCTTATAAAATTTCAAGGTTCGAAGTTATGAGAATGACACCTCACCATACTATCTTTGCTATAACAATACTTTGCTACACATAAGAGTAATGAATAAAGAAATAGAGAATAAG
>CM076578.1:1262706261-1262756077 GCA_034641835.2 Pinus albicaulis | reverse complement strand
TGAGACCTTGCTTTGAAGGGGCATGTTAAAAGTAACTTATGAGAGTATATATGCTTTCATTGTCCTTGGGATTTGGAGATCATGATATCAATAACAGAGTTATGTTGTTGGTTAGAGCTTGTTAGGTGTGTAGGGTTACGCTATTTGTTTGATCTTTCATACTAGAGAGTTAGGGAAATGCTGCTAGCATTGGTTAATTTTTCTTGAGATATGATAATATAGATAATTTAATCTTAATAAATGTCCACAAATAACTAGAAAAGTAGGTCAATGAGATTAAAATATTTATATTTTATTGAATTTATTAAAATATTAATTATCAATATTTATATTTTATTTGTTTTAATTATATTATATAGAACTAAATTTTAAATATATTATGATTTTATATTTAATTAATAATTAAAATAATAAATATTAATATTTTAATTATTAAAAAAAAATTGTTTCAAGATTTGTAAAAGTTTGATGACATGCCACATAAGATTTTGTAAAAGTTTGATGGCATGGGTTGATTTCATTAAAACAAATTAAAATCCGAAGTGTTCAAAGCCCTTGTTCGAAGCCCCTGTTCGATTTCATTAAAACAATTAAAAGCCCGAAGTGTTCGAAGCCTCTGGTCGATTTCATTAAAACAAATAAAAGCCCAAAGTGTAAGAAAGCCCTTGTTGGAAGCCCCTGTTCGACTGTTCAGGGAGACTAAGACGAGGTTGAGGTTCAGGAAGACGAGGTTGAGGCACTCGCTGTTCCACTGTTCAGGAAGACGAGGTTGAGGTACTCACTGTTCCACTGTTCAGGAAGACGAGGTTGAGGTATTGAGGGCATGCCGAAGTCCCCAAAGTCGAACTTGACACCATAAGAAAGCCCAAGAAAAATCGCTGTTGGACTGTTCAGTAAGACGAGGTTGAGGTTTTGAGGGCATGCCGAAGTCCCAAAGTCGAACTTGACACCGTAGGGAAGCCCAAGAACAGAGGAAAACTGGTTGTTCTTAACCAAAGTAGATGTGCTGGTTATTTGGCGCCAAATTTTTTTCTCTCGGCGCTGGGAATTTTTTCTATATAATTACAGCTTTTATCATTGCAATAGCCTTGCAAAGATTTTGCAGGGGCTGTTGAACAGTAGCGATGGACGACCATGAACATTGAGAAACACACTGAAGTCGATTCTGATACCCTGCTACGATTTATGCAGCGCTTCCCACTTCCTGTTCTCAGAGGCAAGTGCAAAGCACACGCAGAATTACAATTTCAATATGTGGGAAGTATGCCATGCGACCATGTGTTCTCCAGGATTTGAGAAGCCCACCACGATGCAGTCAGTCGACGGGAAAACAACAATTGTGGGAATAGATGGTGGGTTAGTGACGAACAACCCCACAGCGGCAGCCATTACTCATGTGATGAATAATAAGGTTGACTTTCCTTCTGTTAAAGGGATGGGTGATATCTTGGTGTTATCCCTTGGAGCGGGAGAATTTGATTGTCCATACAAATATGAGCAGGTAAAAAGTTGGGGAATAGAAGAATGGGCTAAGCCGATCATGGATATTGTGACTGCAGGAGTCTCAGATATTGTGGATCATGCTGTCAGCGTGGCTTTTAGTGACAATCCGCAAAACTATGTAAGATTGCAGGTAATTTATTAACCCTTGCATGAATATTTCAGTGTCAAATGTTAAAAAAATGGGCTAAACATATTTAAATGGGCTAAACATATTTATAAACCCTTCCATGAATATTTAAAAAATGGGCTAAACATATTGTCTGTGATGATTTATGATTTTGCAGACAACGAGAAAGCCAAGCGGAGGAGATAGTGAAGGGCATGTGAAAGGATTGATGGAGTTGGCAGAGGAGACGTTGAAAGAGAAGAGCACGGAATCCATGGATATTCCATTCGGATGGAGAAGAAGGGTTTCCCGGACCAACGCTGAGAGATTAGATTGGTTTGCAGAGCAGCTTGTTACATGAAATCTTCTTATATTGTATTGCGGGAGCTATTGAACACCTTGTGGTATACTTTGGCTCAGGATATCGAGGGGGTATATTCTCTTTTGCAGTTGCTTTCCCTATCATCAATTTCAATTGTTACTATTGATTATTTATTCTGCCTCTTGTGCCCTTAAGTCCTATATCTATTTCTCTAAGCCAGTTTTCTGTACAGATCCTGAAACAAAAGCCTGGCTAAGAAAATAAACATCCAGTATTTGGATTTCCAACATTGGTACGATTCAGTTGGGAAACTTGCAACAGTTATACCAAAAAGGGTGCTACAGTGATCTAGTAAGTCACATGCCAAGATTTTTTAATGCATAAACTTAAGTTCGAAGTACAATGGAGGACAAAGGAGAATAGTTAGGACTCATTGAAATGCCACAGTTGGCTATGCTTAGTTTCACTTAAAGATTTATAAGTTTTTCTATAACTTGATAATTTGATAAATCATGGATGCGAGTCCCTGTTGTAGCTGCTTAGATTACATTCTCTTTGTTTATATTTAAAATTTTACTTTCCTGTTTCTAGTGTTCAAGATTTGAGGCCTCTCTAGTGACTGGTTCTTATAATGGTCACCTTTTCCCCCTTTTTTCCCTTGGGTAAAATGTGTCTTATATTTCATTACTAGACAATAAAAGGTACATCAAGAATTATGAATTTAAAGACACTACCTGTTGCGACTGCTGATGCAACATCCATAAATTCTTTTTTGTAACAAACATTATATAAGCTTTTAATGTAACAAAGGTTTTTTTTCTATGTTTCGGGAGCTAGTAAAGTACTCATAAGCAGATCGACCTGTTTCGGGAGCTATCTTGTATTGCAGATCCACTTGTTTCGGGCTGCAAAAACCTTCTTAGAATTCAACTGCTGAATTAAAAGTACTCATAAGCTGGTGGTTTGTATTGCTTTGATCCTTGAACAACAGCTTGTGAAAAATTGTTGTCTTGGATCTGTCTAGAAATTTCCAGCCACATGCTTCATAAACATATAGTCCCTCCTTGTGAACATCTGAATGCTTCATCAAAACATATGTAAAAGTCTTTCCACAACCTTTTTAGCTGCAAAAGGAAATCCTTGGGGAAATCTTTGTAGCCTTTATAGCTCCAAAACCATGGTCACCAAAATGACAGAGAGTATGTTAGAAACACAATGCCCTTAATAGATACTGGCTGTATTTTGTATGATTAACCAAGTGATTACACCAAAATATATTTGATCTTAACTGTATTGTATGTTAGGATGGGTGTGGCCTAAACTAGGCCTCAAGACAGAATTTTCCGAGTTGCTGTAGAAGTAAATCCTTCTCTGTGGCCTAGAGCAGAAAGAGAATCTCCTTCTAGGACAAGTAACCACTCCGATTTCCTACACTATCTTTTGAGATCACTGTGGCTAGGGCAGGAGGTCCCTTCTGGACCTCTCGGCCCTCTCAAATCCTCCTCCTCATATTGTTGTAGCAGCACCTTCCAGCAGCCTTGTAAATACAAACCCTTCATAAGAACTCTTCAGAATCATTACACTGTTCCTGTTACTTTGAACATGAGGGCAGTGAGGTGGCTCTTTGTAAGTGGGTACTGTATCTGAATTCCTGTCATAAATTTCCTCTCACTATTGGCAATGGGATATCAACTCTTCCGTTCACATGGTGGGAATCAAACCTTAGTTGCAACTCAGTGCAAATGGCAAGTGCCTAGTAGCATTTATTGCTTTGCTTCGCTCCACCTTTCAGCCTAAACATGTAGAGTACAAGGCTTCAGAGAGTTCACTCCAATCTTTTGAAGTGCAAAGACATTCTTGATTTTTGGAAGGTTCCTATACCACAATGATAACATCAAAGAACACACATTTATATCTCACGTGGAAATTGTCTGCTCTAAGACCACTAGAAAACAAAATTCGAATGCTAAATCATATGTTAGTGGCATACATTTAAAATTTTCAAGGCTCTTATACTTTAAACACATAGCTTACAATGTCTGAGCTATTTAGTAGTTACCAGAGAGGCACATTCCATGGCAAAAACAGAGAGGTACAGCTCGTTTTGTTTTGATCATTGAAACTGCTGCATTCACATCTTTGGGCACCACGTCTCCTCTATACATTAGACAGCAGGCCATGTATTTTCCATGTCTGGGATCACATTTAGTCATCATGTTACTGGCCTCAAACACAGAATTTGTTGTTTCTTTCACTGACAATGCTTCATGATAGGCTTTCTCTTTAGACACTACTGGTGCATAAGATGAAAGCATCCTTAAAATGGCTTTTTCTTTTTATAACATATCATGGCATTTGCACAACAAAATACAGGAACACAGATCGGGACTGCTAGAATGGGAGGTTAGTTATATGGAGGGACAAGGCCCACTATTGGCAATGGGATATCAACTCTTCCGTTCACATGGTGGGAACCAAACCTTAGTTGCAACTCAGTGCAAATGGCAAGTGCCTAGTAGCATTTACTGCTCTGCTCCGCTCCACCTTTCAGCCTAAACATGTAGAGTACAAGGCTTCAGAGAGTTCACTCCAATCTTTTGAAGTGCAAAGACATTCTTGATTTTTGCAAGGTTCCTATACTACAATGATAATATCAAAGAACACACATTTATATCTCACGTGGAAATTGTCTGCTCTAAGACCACTAGAAAACAAAATTCAAATTCTAGATCATATGTCAGTGGCATACATAAATTTTCAAGGCTCTTATAATTTAAAGTTTAAACACATATCTTACAATGTCTGAGCTATTTAGTAGTTACCAGAGAGGCACATTCCATGGCAAAAACAGAGAGGCACAACTCGTTTTGTTTTGATCATTGAAACTGCTGCATTCACATCTTTGGGCACCACGTCTCCTCTATACATTAGACAGCAGACCATGTATTTTCCATGTCTGGGATCACATTTAGTCATCATGTTACTGGCCTCAAACACAGAATTTGTTATTTCTTTCACTGACAATGCTTCATGATAGGCTTTCTCTTTAGACACTACTAGTGCATAAGATGAAAGCATGAAATGAATTCTAGGAAAGGGAACAAGGTTTGTTTGAAACTCATTTATGTCTACATTTAAGTCTCCTTGAAATCACAGAGAACTTGTTAATGGCGATATAATTTGCGAGATCAGTCTGTTCAAGTTTTTGTATGTAGGTCTTTCGATGTCTAGACATCGCTTACATATGTCATAAATAGCTTCGTTTTCCAGAACAACTGACACATCTGTGTGCTCCAAGAGAGAATGAGTTGACAAAAAACTGTTATATGGTTCTACAACTGCAGTGGAAACTTGTAAATCCCAGGAAAGGTACAATATTTAAGGAAACGGTGGCAGTCTTGATGCAATAAAAACTTGCGAAGTGTATCTGTATAAATTGATTAAGCGAATACAAAAAGGAGACCCGACCCAGAGATGCCACAAATTAGAGAGGTAAAACAGAGATCAAAGAAGAAAACACCCAAAATGCTTCTTAAAACTGTCACATACACATCTATACCCAAGTTTGACATGGACCTTGAGGTTGCAAGGATGAGTATGCATATCTCAAGTTCACAAACTCAAGGTGGAACTAGAGATACACCAACTTGGAAAAGCTTGGCCACCTAAAAGTGCATATTAGACCAGGGATTAAATGGCTATCCATATCTGGTAATTAATAAGCACCAGGCTACGGTGCTCAATATGTTGGGTTTACATTGTTGAATAAAAATAGCTTTAAATCCAATAGTGTAAAACCCAACACAAAATGGGTGCTCATTGCTGTCATTCATATCCAATGCGCCCAATGCACTCTTGCACACACCTCCACAAGTTCACCAACTAGGCTATAAAATGCATCTCTACACACCTCCACCCCCATGGAATGTGCCTCTCTGTAAAACCTTTCTGTGGCAGTTGATTTATAAATTTCTACAGTACCCGTTCATGCTTTTGTCTCAACTCCTCTATTTCCTCTTGATGCTTAAGTAATAAGAGTTTGATTTTTTGGGTTACACTATTCTCATCTTCCAACTCATTGGCCAACAAGGTGGTATAATCTAGCAAAGTTACACCAGACTCTGAAGAAACAGTTTTACCATCATGCTTGCCTGCAAGTACATTCTGGTCCAAAGCATTAGCAATGTTGCAATCCTCCATTTGTAGATTCTCTTGGCTCATTCTTTTAAACCACTCTTGAGTACTGCAGTCAGTATTCATATCTTCAGCTGACATCTTCCCCTCAGCCACCACAGTATTCTTTATGACCTCAGAAATTGAGTGGTTTTTCTCTTTATCAATCACCACAACATTTTCTTGCAAGTTGCCTTTCCCTACAGAGTTGGGAAACTTTGAACTTATATCTTAACCATCCCCTTTGTTCTTGTGATCATCGAAGTCATTATGATGATGTTTAGCACTGCTTGAGGCAGACTGGACATGGTTCACTTCATCAAATCTGCCATGCATTGGCCCTTCTGCTTTAGAAGAAGCATTCATTATGGCAGTCTTCATGTAAGAATCTGCAACTAAAGACCTTGGGGAATCAGACCAATACTTTCGACCTGAAGGAAGGCGTTCAAGTACAAATGCACCAGAGGGCCTATCATTATCACTGAGCATCTCTGAAACATCATCTTCAATTGCAGACCTAGGATAATCAATATCCATCTCCTCCTCAGCAGTATCCACAAAAGGTATTGCGGGTTGCCATTCTGGCACAAGAGCTTGTATTTCTGTATCAATCATGGCTGCAATATTTGTCACATCTTGATCCGATAGATCCAATTCTGTCACCATTTCACTTGCAACACTCATTGCAGTGTCAGCATCAATGTCAAAGGGGAAGTGAATATTGTGAACATGACCTGGAAATTCATTTTAAAATAAGTAAGAAATATTAATGTACACTTATATATGTCTAATACAATAAGTAGTGCAAAATGTGTACAGTTTCTGTTGTCTCCTTTCTTTCGTGTGTGTGAGTATCTGCAATGGTATCTAACAATGCCCATATCAACAAAAAAGCAACTCACCAAGACTTATCCAGTTCATGCACGAAATCCAAGAACAACATGCTACAAGGAAAAGCATGCAAAAGTTTAGAAATATTAATTGGGAGAACAATTACCATCTTTAAGTAGGTATTGGTATGTGGATTAACAAGGATGCTAGTGGGATTGCTAGAAAACTTGAATAACAATTTAACCAATTACAACGGAATCAGTATTATTTCCATTTACTATTGGAAATTAACAAAGATCTGCCACATAACGTAACAATCCTAAAGAGTCATAGTGTTCATTGGTCACTACTTAGCTACAGTCCAAGCAATACAACATGGAAGCTCTTCTTTCTATAAACTTGGAGCTTCCTGCACTGATTCCTTCTTGGCAACTGAATTAAGATTGCCAAATTCTTCAACTAATGCTTTTTGGTTTGATGTTTCATCAATCTCCTCTTGGCTGCTCACAAAGTCTGCACCATGAAATGGTTTAATTTTTCTTGCACTAGTATTGATAGAGACCCTGTAGCAGGTATCATTGGAAGACGAAGGCAAACTGTTCCTTAAAAACTTCACAGTAAAACCCTTCTGTGGCAGTTGATTTATAAATTCCTGCAGTACCCATTCATGCTTTTGTCTCAACTCCTCTACTTCCTCTTGATGCTTAAGTAATAAGAGTTTGATTTTTTGGGTTACACTATTCTCATCTTTCAACTCATTGGCCAACAAGGTGGTATAATCTGGCAAAGTCACACCAGACTCTGAAGAAACAGTTTTACCATCATGCGTGCCTGCAAGTACATTCTGGTCCAAAGCAAGTGCAATGTTGCTTGATCCGAAAATGTACTCAGAAGTCTGTGTTAGACACCATTTCTATGACTGGAAGCTTCTATGCTGGACTCACTATAAATCCTAGAATTGCTTGAACGTCCCTCACAAAGTGGCACTTTATGATCCTGCATATTAATTCAATTTAAATTTGAATCATCTATACTATAAAAAATGGTCATGGTAAATGTCATGTTCAATTCTATTAGTTACAAATGACAAGAAGCTACTCTTCTTGTTCATCAATTAAGAGATAAGTAAACAGGCACACTGTAATCATAAACACAAACATAGCATGTCATCAAACAATACTGGATGGTTGTCTTCAGAAGCATCATGGCAGGTGGAATTTGTGCTGTGAATTAGCTGGCTCACTTCTTTATTTTAAATATCTTTAGGAAAAATAGTCTTCCACCAAAAAAATTTGTGAGTCAACAGCCTTCAGCTTGCATGTCAGCATGTGTTGTGACTCGTGAGGCTTCCACCTTCCCACAAGAGAATTTGTTGGGGTCCAACATTGTCACTCATAACAGACAGGGCCTTTGCTTTCTGTCAAAAACATTTGCAGGAGTTTGTTTTCTGCCAAAAGCATTTTCTGGCATCCACCTTTTTCTATTAGCATTTGTGGAGCCTGCCTTCCACCTACAACATTCGTGGGAGTCTGCTTTCTGTTGAAAAGATGGTTGTTGCTTCCTAAAGTTGAGCTATATTTAAGGGGCAACTCAGGAACCACTACAAGTTCTGGCTCATATAGTGAACTAGGATCAATGGGGATGTTAAATAAGGGTTTATAAGGGAATGTTAAACAAAAGGGCCTAATTTTATTCATTAATGAGGTACTGCAAGATATCAAATTCATCTACCAGAATTCAAAGCTTGTGTGGACACCAAAGCCTAATTTTTCTTGTTGTATGAAAATAATGACCTTGTGTAATTAAGGGCAATGGTGAAGAATTTAACTGTGATGATATGGCTGAAGGTATCAATAAAAATGATTATGAATGGGGAGTCCAAAATATGAATGATCTTGACATTGACAACAAAGTAAAAAATGTTTCTAATATTTTGGAACACACCTTATATGGTGGAAAGAGTGTATAGTGGCTCTATAATCCATTGTTTTCAAGATAATGAAATGTTGATTATTGTACCTAAATTATATTTGTTCCCTTCTTGCAGTAGACCCATAGAAGACGGAATTAGAAAATTATCACAGAAGCACCAGTAGACTGTTTGAAATCTACTCCACAGCCTATACTTCAAGAGAAAAGGCTGCACGGAGAGAGTGCATGTTATTCCTAAAATACACTTGAGGAAGAAGCAATAAAAGCGACTGATTGTAAAATAGAAAGACCCATTAGATGAAGAAGAAATGTGTAAAGACTGAAGATTCCATATGTCTATTTCCATCAACACTTTGATGGAAAAACTGTTAACGAGGGAGGGCATGTTGTGTCGAAGAGCTCAATCGACCAGGATCAACATTGACAAGGTTGCCATCAAAAGTAGTCATTGATGAGATTGTGCCTGCATAGGTATCAACAGTTGATCAACACCATGCCGATAATCCTATATGATAGTCTCTGCAACAACACAGTTAAAATTTCAGGGTTCCTCTCTCTGCTTGCAGGCTTCCACCTTCCACATGTAGCCTTACGGAGACTCCAGGTTAGGACTCCTTCCACCAAAAACATTTCTAGGAGTCCACCTCATGCATACATACGTTGCTGGTCCTCAGTCTTCCAAAAAAAACATTTGTGAGTCAACAGCCTTCATCATGCATGTCAACATGTGTTGTGACTCGTGAGGCTTCCACCTTCCCACAAGAGAATTTGTTGGGGTCCAACATTTTCACTCATAACAAACAGGGCCTTTGCTTTCTATCAAAAACATTTGCAGGAGTTTGTTTTCTGCCAAAAGCATTTTCTGGCATCCACCTTTTTCTATTAGCATTTGTGGAGCCTGCCTTCCACCTACAGCATTTGTGGGAGTCTGCTTTCTGCCAACAACATTTGCAAGGTGTAAGTCTTGCCAATAACGTTTATGGATGTCCATCTTCCTCCAGTATTGATGGGAGTACACATGCTTTGGTGGAAAACCTAAATTGATTTTTCTGTGTTTGTTTTGTCAGAAAAGTGTTCAGGTGCAGCCAAGTACCCATGCATTATTGTTAGTATCATCACCATGGGGGACTTTTCACTGCTCCTTACCCTGCTATTGATGTCTCCAGTGCACTTAAATTGAATCCAATGGACCAATACTGCTTGTGATAAAAAAAATTAGCTTTGGAATCCAATGAATCATAATAATATATTAAGTTAACAAAAACCCAAATTAGCTTTGGAAGCATAGATTCCATTAACATTTTATTTGGGTTTTATAATTCTCATTAGAGTTGCAGTCTAGCCATGGAATGTGCCTCTATGTTTTTTGCAAACAAATGGGGTATGAAAGCACTCCGAAATCAACAATGCCTTATGGGTGGGTGGCTGGGTGGGTGGATTTTTCTCCTTCCGTTGTCCGTTGTAAGCCAAGTGGTCTGCTCATTGAGGACTGGCACGACGGGACTAATCCCTATGATTTCTAGGTGTTAATTCACTATATTCCGGTACTTCGCTGCTAGTCAATGCCTACTATGATGGAAACTTTCCGCTATAATGTGAAGACATATTAATGAAATAACCAGTTGCATTGCCAAGAGAAAGAGACGGGAAGAAGTACTTTTCAGGGGGAGAAAGGGGGAGTTACATATGTCTTTACTTGTTCTCTATTCCATGTGTCCCGGAAGGTGGTTCATTCATATATATATGGCATGGTAATGACAAATGAGGGCTAGCTGGTATACCTAGCTGGGAAACCAAACCAGCATACCTTGCCATAGCAGCCGGACCGACTAGTAATCTATGATATTGCATCTATACGTTGCTCCCCGGTTCCACTAGCTCTATTCCAATGGGCTCTATTACCACCTAGGCTACTTCTTCTCCGCTAATACAATGGGGGGGAGGAAAATAGACTCTATTTTTCATTGCTTGTTGGTGTCATATTACACTAAGAAAAAGAATACAAAATTGTTGTTCTACTTGATAAGATTATGGGGACTCTTAGTTTTGACACTTGTATGTATGTCTGTATGTATGGGGTGGGGTTGTTCCATTAGTTTATACCTAAACAACTATTGACTATATGTGTTGACTCCACCATATGTGTGTTGTTTGGTTGGTCCAGATTTCGAAACTTTCGCGCCTCACCCTTCTTAGGTCAGGTGAGCGCTTTCGCTCCTTTGGTGTTTTTATTTTGTCACAACCTCATTAGTTTACTTGGATAACTCCCTCCTCTGCCATATCTACGTGATAATTGTATATCCACATTAGAATCGCATCTATACGTCCTTGCCATTGTAAGAATTTGTCATCTAGCGGATTCACTTCCTTTGTTGATGGACCACCTTTAGCCTCCACCTTTCCATGCATGAGTGCAACAAACAATCTGAAGTTGAGGATTTGTCCCCCTATAGTGAATAAATAGAAGTTTAGCCTGTATCCATTCTTTGAAAAAGATAAAAATAAAGCTTACTTCTAAGAGCGGCAAGCGAAGAAGTGCTTCTTGTTGTCTCCAGCGGAGAAGCTTCTTGGTATATCCTCTCCCTATCGGTCAAGCGTATAAATACCCTCTTTGAAAGAAGGGATAGACAAGACCTCGTCATAGCAGCCAGACCTACTACTGTGCAACCTATTAATTCACAATATTGATCTATACGTTTAACTACGACTAAAGTGAGACCTTAACAAACAGTCCAGTTCATAGGGCCCAACTCTGAAGGCTCTATAGCCCAGTTCATATGCTGCTAGTAAATGTTGATTGGCGTTGAATATACTCGCCCCCATATCTACGTGATACTCGCATCGATACGTCCTTGCCTAATAACGCTAAATATAGAGGTATTTACTAGACGCCTGGAATGGAGGAGGCCTGGACACGCAATAGAGATCTTGCCTGAACATACGACAATAGGTGGTATTTACACACGATAGAGGCACAGAGCACACGGTCCCCTCCCTTTACGCCTCACATTATAACATATTCTGATTCTCCTCTTTATTTTCAACTGCCCAGGAAGGAAGCTGCGCTTTACCCCGTGTAATCAGGACATATGTTTTTCCCCTTGCCCTAAGGGGGACCTGCCCAGTATGCATGAGTGAAGCTTCCCCATCCATTCTTGTCAAAATAAAGAGAAGAAGAAAGAGGCCGGTATCCATAGGGGAAAGCTCTCCATAGGGTAAGGCCATGGGGTATAAGGTAAGTTCTATAAGGTGCCTGGGCAATAGAGTGAAAGAAAAGTGGTATCAGTGATGTGAAAAGGATGGGAGTTATACGTGACTACCAGTTAGTTCTCGATCCGCCGTGCCCAGGAAGGACATGTTTGTTCGTGCCAAGTTATCCATAACCTATACTACGTGCATAAAAACCCTATGGTCGGTGCAAGAATGATATTATACTTGCATCTATACGTTTCACTTGTATACCAATAGGCTACGCATATCTACATTTCACTTTTTTTCTTCCAACTAGTTATGATCTCAGAGGTTATGAAGGGCTATCTTCTGTTCCTATTGCTGGCGGTGTGTCCAATCCGTTTACCAAATAATCTGGATGAAGGAATGATAGATCATACATATATTCTATTTTATATATATTTAGCTTAGATACGAGCGGTTTTTCTTCCTTAAATTCGTAGCCTAAGGCCAGGAACGAAACTGCTACGGAAAACCTTCTTTCTGCTAGCGATAAGAGGGGCGGTTTAGAGCAGCCAGCCCTTCTTCGAGTATCCCCACCTCACCCTCACCCGTGTCAGATGCAGCGGATAAAAAAGGAAAAGAGCAGGCAAGTGTCGAGTCCCGAAGCTAGCTAGTGAGCGACCGAGTAAAGTATTAGTGCTTGAATAGCAGCAGTAGGGACAGCATCACATCGAGTAGCTAAGCCTCTTGGCAAAGGGAGGTCTTCCAATCCCCCTTCGATCGCTGAGTGCTTAGCGCTGAATTAGTAACACCTTTTCTCACTAGCATAGCATAAGCCTAGCAAGAGAAGTGCTTGAATAAAAAAGAGCTAAGAGAAGCATAAGCCTAGCATCTAATAGCATTTGAGTAGCGGCCTCTTGGCGAAGGCTCTTTCCAAGGCCCGTAGATCGCTGAGTACCGCAATAGGGCAGGGCAGTTGCTACAATAAGAAAGAGCTAGAAAGTCAAAAGCTCACTATCTATCTAATGAGTAGCATCTCAACTCAAGGACTAGCTAACCAAAAGGAGAAAGCATCTAACTAACGAGGTAGCCCACCCTATCAAGAATAGCTAAAGAGCTAGAAAGACAAGAGCTATAAAAGAGAAGCGGTTCATCAAAGCAGTGCAGTAGCAGTAGGTCTTCTCCCTTTCCTAGCTGTAGTAGGAACAAGTAGTTGTTCTCTCCAGTTCCTATCGATAGTAGGCAAGAGACAGCTCTACAAACGAGCTAACCCAACTCAAGCAAGAGCAACAGAACCAGTTAGTTAGTGCTTTCCTTTCTTTCCTTTATCTTTCCTTTCAGTAGGCAGTAGGTAAAGCAGTTCAGGTACGAGCTAAGCAAGTAGTAGGTATCAAAAGACATAGCAATACAAGCTGTGCACAGAGAGCAGTTCGTTCAGTAGCCGTGGTAGGAAAAAAGTCACAGTATAGCGGTTATATCCCTTTCATAGTAGGGCTATCTATCCCTCTTTCTAATAGGAAAAAAGTGTATCACCAGCTGCCTTGCCTCGCTGGTGAAGGGTCTTAGTCCTCTAAGCCAAAAACACCGTTGCTAATAGCTAAGCCAACTCAAGAGAGAGCAAAGCTGTGCACAGCAAGTAGTGCAATAGCATTGGTAGTAGCATCTCAGTAGTAGGCATCATAGGCATGACAATCTGTACATGCAGTAGAGGTAGTACAGGCAGTTCAGTAGGACAGAGTAGGGATGGATGGGATCTCTCAAGCTATAGAGAAGAAAGCATCTGATAGGCCTATTAACAATCTTATACGAGGCGTTTACCTCAGTTGATTAGCCCGACCTATCCCAAAACAACATCAATAGTAGCTAACAAAGCAAGGACTGTCTTTGATAGGATAAATAGGTTTCGATTAGCAAAACCTTATAAAGTCGTTGTTCTTAGAAGGGTTATCCTTGGAGGAGCTACTAATATGGATAAGCTAATTTCAGATCCTACTTGATACGAGTACAAGCTTGATACAGAATAGGTTGGTTGTACTTAAACAAATAAGGTACTTCATCTCCTTCCATAAAGACCGATAGACTATTGACTATTCCTACTATAAAGACTATTCCTACTAGAGATCCTAATTAACTAATTCATTTATCTAAAAAATCCCTTACTCTCTGCCTTACCATTAGGCTGGCAAGACAGATAATATCTACTTGGGAATAAAGACGGTAAGCGGCACAGTGGCAACACTGCCTTCAAGGTTGGTTGTTGGTAGGATATCAGACCTACAAAGGTGGCAATAGAAGCTGGCAAGAACCAGGGTTGTGGAGTAGTTATGGGTGCCAATGAGGGTTGTCGCCATGTGTTAAGATTTGAAGTTCGAACGTTTGGTGCTCTTTCTTATCCCTCAAAGTGAGGCATAATCGCGTAAGTAATAGTAGCATTCCTTATTCCACTCAAAAATCTCAGTCCTTATCCCACCCTCGAAGCATGTCTGGACTGAACCCTAAAAGGAATATAAGTAATGTCCTTATCCTCAAAGCCTCTAGTCAAATCCTTATTCATCAAAGGATGTCTGGCTGAAAAGTGGTTATCCGAGACATGGTCTGGACTAAACCCTAAAAGGCATATAGGTCTGGCATGATCCGGGTAAGTAAGAGTTCTGTCCTTATCCCTACTCTGGTGGTTAATAACTAATGCATTCAGCATCTTCCTAACAATCTCCGTAATGCTCCGCTAGATATTCCTAAAAATATTCGTAATAAATCCAGTCCCAGTCCTAATGACCAGTCCTAATTAATCATTCCTTATCAAGCATGTCCCATGCCCATAATCCCTATGCCTAACGACAAGTAAAAAAAAGAAAGGCAAGTGTGTAATGCCTCATCCCCATAATCCCTCATTATAATGCCTCATGCCCATGATCCTTATCAAGCATCCCTAAGGTTTGTAATATAAACCTGGTTAATGAAGTATGGGTCCCTTGGTTGTAGATGGGCTAGGTAACTGGCTTCCTTCTGTGCGAGCTTGTGTAAATTCGCCTTATGGATACGAGGTTGTTCAGCTTATAGAACAGTAACCTGATGGGGTATGGTAGTGGTCCTTCCTTCGGTAAAGAGGCTTTCTTGCCTCCCGTTGGCTGGTAATGGTAAACTCGTGAATTAGGCCATGGATGCATGGAGTTATTCTATTAGGTGCTGGATAGGTAGGAGCGGTAGTTGGAGTTTTCTCTCTTGCGTCCCACCTTAGGTCCAATTAAACAAATGGATGCTGGGTCCCTCCTCTTCAGAGCTTAGAGTAGAGACGACTTTGTGCCGGCTTGAAATAGGATAGTGGGGTGTAACGCCCCCCACCGGATACCTTTTCCCCGAATGGATGTGTTTCAAAGAGGGGTAGGCTCGCTTTCTCGATAGGTGGAGCGATGTGGGTAGGGTAAAGCATCATATATAAAGCTAAGTGATGGAGGTCAATAGCTAGGTAGTCGGGGGGTAGTAAGAACGATAGTCTGTGTTCAGGGTCTGGCTGGATGGCGGGATTCATTCTTCCTCAGACCATCGCTTCCGGTCTTTAGCCTAGACCATCCGCTGTTATCTCACTCCAGCAAGCTTTCTAACTCCTTCTTTATCTCTAACTCCCTCCCGCTTAAAGTCTGACTTGACTGGGCTTTGATTGATAGGTAAGATCATCGGGGGACTTGTAGTACTATCTGGAAAGTAAGGCCCTGTAAGGCTGCTAAGAGGAACGTAGAATGAGAATATCCAGGTGATCCTGATCGTTGAACGATAATATACCTGTCCTTTCCACTAAGGATGCCCGGCAAGCGTACGGAAAGCAAGCACCCGATCGCACTGCAAAGCGCTTAGTACTTTATCAAAGGTCAAATCTGCAGTTGATCCGGTAACGAAGGCAGCATATCCGGATGTTCCAGATCTAGACCCAGCAGCATAAGTAGCACCTATTGAACCAGCAAAGTCAGCATCATATCCAGTAGCATAGATACCAGCAATAGTAGCATAGTAAGCATATCCTTCAGTAGCACCACCAACAGCAGCATACCTTTGCTCCTGTTTCTGTGAGGTAAACAGGGTAATTTGAACCCGGCTATGTGTTTGCTGCTTCCTCTGCCTCTATTGCATAACTCCCAGGAAAAAGAGCTTATCGTAAAGTAGCACCGCATAATAAATAAAGAAGCGGGAATGAAGCGGGACGGTATAAATCCGGAAATAAAGATAAGCCTAGCCCCGACCGAAGGGAGTAAATACGGGACGGAATTAAGCAACCGGATCAGCAAGCGGCAGTGTTTTCTAAGCCTTTACCACCTCAGGTCTAGACGTAAAGAAGCAACTTCTGGGGGATATAAAGCAGCTACGCCACTTCCTCTTGCTTGGGCAAGCTATGACTCATGGATGGCTGTTGGGTTGTTGGGTGAGCGGGACGGTCTTCAGCGGTTCTTCGCTGAGCGGTTTGGCATTCTATGTCTGTCCTTAGGTTGGGCGAGCTCCTCCTTCTGGGGGATCAATAAGTACTTACTAATTAATTGGGGATCGGTAAAGCAGCCAAGGGTAGAAAGCCAGAAAGCAGCCAACCAGACAAAGCCACTCGATCGAAGCCAGCCTTAGCTACATTGGTATCATTCGCCTAATAAACACCGTCACTACCTGCTTATATACCACCTTCTGGTGAGTCAGTCTATTCAGAAGATTAAGCCCGAGCTGTCAATTATGATATTGAGTCAGTTTACCCAATAGTAGCCATTGAAGCCCCTGAAAATGGTTCAACAGCACGAGTAGCAGAAACGGTTCAAAGCCAGAGCCTAGCCCAGAGACAAATACAGATCCATGTCCATGAAAAGCCTTCCTCTTACCCCAGTGTAGGATATTACGGATGAAGCCTCTTCAATATCCCCCGCCTTTGCTAACCCTTCTTCTCCTGCTAGTGACTATAGGTAATGAATTTCATATTCTGAAGTGTTTATTCGTTTGTTTTTCTCCAAAAGAAACTTAGCGAAATTACATATATAACGATGCTCTTAGTCAATAATAAGGAAAGACGGAGTATGCGTCATTGGCGTTTGAAGTGATCTGAAATGAAGTTATGGGTGAGGTAATCAGATATGGCTAGCGGTAGTTGTCCTCTTAATTAGTGTAGTTTCCCTCTTAAGGAGGAATATAAAGTTCCACTGATCAACAAGAGAGAGTTGTGTACCAAAGGGGATGCCCAAATAATGAATTATCTCTACAGGTCTTATAATATTCAATTTATTCTTAAACCAATTAGGAGGATTATCCTAGCCAATAAGGAATACCTTTGTTTCTTCCTCACAAACAACCGCTCCAACTACTTCTGCAAATGTGTCCAAGAACATAATAGTATCCTCAATAGATTGTTGAGTCAATTCAAACATTGAAGTCAATTCATCTGTGAAATGAACATTAAGAAGTGCCTCTAAGTTCATAAATTCCTTTTTTCCCTTGCAATCTAGCAACTTATAACAAATAACCCAAAGCATTTGCTGCAACCACATAGAGAGAAGGATCAATAGGAAAACCTTGCTGAAGAGGACCAATATGAAAACAAAACAGAGCATACCATGATTCCATAAGCCATTACTCTAACAACAGTTAAAGCATTGGCCAATGCAGCCAACTCGAACTTCCCCAAGTGGCCTGCCATCAATTCCACCACAACAATAAACATGTACTGCAAGATAGTAGTAGCTATAGTGGCAACAAAATGAATGGGCTGATGATTGCTCTATCATTTTTCTTATGCTCTGTAAAAGCATGACCTTTATCCATAGAAACTAATTACTTTGAGATGAGCTATTTTACCATGCATATATCGGAAAAGACAAATATGCACATACTGTACGAGCCTCTAGGTGTCCACACGCCATCGTTTGGGGAAAGGTGGCATGTTATCTGCAGAGGCAAAAATTGTAAGCTTAATACACTACTATGCTTTTCAAGGGAAATTTATTTTTTTATATGATCAAATTTCTAACTATTTCTTTATTATTTAAAATATAGTTGCAGGTGTTCAATATTAAAATGTCTGAAGATGACAGATTTTGCTTCATGCTATGGTGTATCTTCTCTCATTCATCAAAAGATTAAAGATGGATTTAATCCTATTACAGATTATGAGGTATTTTTTGACCTATAATTTTTTTGTTCTAGATAAATTTTTATGATATGAAAGAAGTATATGCAAATGAAAGTTTCAATTAATACAATTTATAATTGTGTTGATCTTATCTTATATGTGCCTTAAATAACTGATCAACATGATGAAAGAGAAGATGAAGCTGAACTTTGAATCATGCTTCAACCTTACCATATGTTTGGTTAGTTCACTTCAGTTATTTTTTAAATCAATAGGATACTTTTGTTATGAAATACCATTAAATGCACACACTTTTTATGGTTTATTTCAATTCAATTGAAGTTATTGTTTGTGTTTTTCTCAGTTTATTTCATTTATGTATTTTTATTCACAAACTTATGTTTATAATTTTCTTTTTATGATTTTTCCATGCAGGCGACGACAAAATTTCTTTTAAGGATGAGCAATACAGATGATTTCAAACGAATTATCAGTTTCGTTTTTTTCATATATCATAATAAACAAATTTCAAGACCTAAGACATTTCATTATATTAATAAATGAAAAGTGATTTTTTGATAATCAATGTTGTAACATATGTAGAACTTTTATTTTCTTTAATTAAATTATCTCTTTTTATATACTCATAGTTTTGGTTGTTGTATAATATACTTAAAATTTTAACATACGTAGATATTGTTATTACTTTGTAATTATTCATTTAATGTGAAAGATATTCATTTAATATATTTTTTCATAACTAGAAAGATATTTAATAGTTTAGAAAAACAAAAGTTTTTGAAATATCATGTCATCTTGAAGTTTTCACTCAAACAAAATTATGTGAAGCTTGGAATTGAAATGACATTGCTTAGAACTTTTATTTATTTATTTATTTTATTTTTCAAAGATTGAAATGATTCATCTACATGATCAATACCATGTTGACCAAAATGATCAGTAGTGATATTATGTATGTAAATTTATTATGCCCATCAACTTGGAAAGATGTGAATGTTTTTCAATGGAGAAATTCCCCCATTACTTGTAATTGATACTTGCCATAATGTAGCCAAGCACAAAAAAAGATACCATAGTCTTATTATACACAATGAATTAAAATTTTTGGATGTAACTATGAGATACTTCAATTGTGTTAATACATTTGATATTAATTAAATATATTTATGGTAATTGGATCTAAGCATAAGAAAATGGTCAAAATGTTTTCTTTCGTAATAAAATCAAACTCTTCCCACGATACTCACCACATGCAATATATAACCTTTCTAAATAAAGGAGGATATTTTTTTTTGCACCATTTCATATTTTATGGTGCTTTGCACCATATACAATTTTATTATAATAATTAAAAAAATGTATTTTTTTTGCACCATTTTTTATTTTATGGTGCTTTGCACCATATACAATTTATTATTATTATAATAATTTTGATATTTTATGATAAATTTTTAATTTTTGTAAAATTAGTTTTGGTGCTTTGCATCACAATATCTTGATCCACGTCAGATTTGTTTTTGGTGGTTTGCACCATACACCATGGAATGCCACATATGCATTTAACACCAAATTTAACATTTTTTATTAACTCCACTTTTGCACCAGAAAACATAGCACCACATGCGTATCTCCACATTATCACCACTTTTGCACCACTATTTGAAAAGTAAAGATTTCTCAAATCCTTTCCAAATTGTGGTGCTAATGTGTGGCTAAATGACCCTTCTTCTTGTAGTGCAAAATAAGTTTGAAAATCCAACAAATATATCGATTATTCCAATCTATTTTGTTGTAAAAAAAGTAGATGGTGGCCATGTTTCTCCCAAAATAAATCTGTAAAGGCCAGACCTCTGTGAGAATGAAGTCTGATAAAGAGCCCAATCCTGAGAAAGATGCAAATCCATTGACTCTGTTTTGGCTTAAAAATATTAATTAAATAATTTTAATTGGTTTATTCTCAGTTTCTTCGGTGCATTGGTTTCCATATCGATGATTTAATTGAAACAAAGCTTCATTTCTCGTTTTCTCTATCATTGATCCATGTGAAGCAAGTTCGTCAGTTGTACTGGTCTTTCTGCATTATATATATATATATATATATATATATATATATATATAATTGTTTTCACTTTTAATGTGAAAATATACTTTGTTTAAAAACAATTAAAAAAAATTAAACTTAAAACCAATTAAAAAAAAAAGTAAGAAAGAGTAAAGTAGAGAGTACATTGATACATCTACATTTGACAACTACTATTTGGCGCTGACTTTATGGACACTCGGAACCCTAAAGTTTGGTTAATGTTTTGTATTTATCCTTCACTACTTTCCGAACAAAGGCCTTCAACTCTCTGGTTAAGTAATAACACTTTGCATTTATCCTTGTAATAATCTGGATAGTCATTAGTGTCATAATCCAGATAAGCAGTGGTGCCAATTACGAAAGAACTTGTTGCACAAGAAGACAGTGTAATAGTCGCGATCAGGAGATTTGATTTCTAACAGTTTGTTAGATGGTTGAGAAGAATCTATTCTAGTTACATATATTGTGTGTATTATTTTATTATTTAAATTATATTTTTGATTGTATAAATAAAATTAATGTTTTGAAAATCATTTTAAAGACTTGGATTATAAATTACATAAGATAAACATATAATAATGAACTTACTTGAAATGTTTTAATAATAAAAAATATTTTTTTTCAATTACTATCTATATAGTTGGCATTAAAATATTTTACTTGACGTAATCATAGAAATATTGTATTTATAAATTGTTTTTAAATTATTAATATATATTTAAATACATGTCAACATTACTTAATCTAGATAATAAAATATTTTATATAATTTACATTAATGTTTTTATTATTTGTATTTTCTGAAAACAACATATCAATTTGAAAAATTGAGTGAGTTGCACATCTTTTATTTAATTGAATTCATTTACTTTCAATTACTTTCTTTCTATATATATATATACACACACATGCATAAGCTTTCTATTTTGAAATAGATTTTTTCAATTTAATTATTTATATTTATTTGGTGGAAAGTAGGTATTTCTAGAATATTCATAATAGTGTGTGACATTCTTTTTCTCTTAAATTAAATTGATTAATTAAAAAAAAAAGTCATGTATGAATAAGTGTGATATGGTTTTTTGGAATATGATCTTGATAAGCCATGGTTTGTAACAATGCCTATTTACAGATTAGAAATCTGCATAGTAATTTCTATTGTAAAGTGGGAGTAAGCCTTTTGATGTTTATTATGGGATTGTGCTAGTCATATCAACAACACACAATAGGTTAACTGAGCTTTTATACTATGTTTAAATTAAACTAATCAAATATATATATTTGTTTTTATTTTTTATATAAATATATATGTATTTTTTAAAGAGTTGAGTTATAGTTTTTTTAACATATAATATTGATAAATCTATAATATTATAACAAAGTCTGTTTACAATTTAAAAAATTTCATGGTAAAGTGGAATAAGTGTTTTCATGTTTATTATCGATTGATGTCTATTTAAATTTAACAAATATTCAATTTATATTGCCATGCTATTCATATCAACAAAATAATTAATATTTTATACTGTTTTTAATTAAAACTATCTATTTATTCTTTCATTCATATATTATTTTCATTTTTAACTATAATTAATATTATTTTTTATATAAAAAATATTTTTAATATAATAAAAAATATTTTATTTTTATTCGAAAAAGAGAAGAGAGAATGCAAAGAAACACTAAAATTTCGTAGAAACTCCAATAAACGAACTACTCTCCCCGATCGTTAGATTCTTGACCTATCACTATTTCTATAGGACGGGTTGTCCGGCCCCGCCACTTATTACTTGACCTGACGAGTCACGGATTGAACGAATGAGGTGGCTGGGAACGAAACGCGAGTTTGAAATGAATAACACGTGACATGATTGATGAAAACTCTAAAACCGACGCGCTAGATCGCTGACCCGATTTTCGTCATCATACATCTCTCACAACCAGAGAGTGTAGATGATCTGTTTTCTTCTAAGACATGAATACCTTTCTCCTTAAGCGAGCTGTGACCTCCAACTCCAAGTTGAGGTGAGCTATGGCTATCGCTGTTATAAATAGACACATCAACTATGCTTTAATATTTACATGCACACGGTTTCAATATTTACATGCACAGATGCCGGCCTTTATGATTGTCTATAACGTAGTAATCTGAATTGTAATTGGTGTATATGATTGTCTGTAATGTTGGAATCTGAATTATTATTGCAGCGATTATCATCCGTAGAAAAGCACGGGTGAATTGGATATAGAAACATTCCTTAGCAGTCAAGCAAGTTCGGCATTCCCATCCTTTGCAACATGGTCTAATCGGTATCGACAACCAGAAGAAAGAACCCTATCGTCATTTACTGTAGTAAATATCAAATAGTACCCACTTTCATCTCCATAAAATCTAGAGCAAGTATCATTTTAGGTCCATTCTATTGCCAGCGATGCTCTCTCCCGAGTAAGTATAGTTATAACTTATATCATTGCAACGCTAACTTATGGATGCAAAATTAAATTGAGAAGTGGCCACGGTATGGGTGCTTTGCACTTCTTCAGATCCTTTGTCTTTCTTCACATTGGCAAAGAGTGGCTCGAGACTACAAGCAATGTTAGAATTTTAAGATACAGAAATGTATTTTCTTCAATACACACACAGTTCACACATAGTTGTGGAACTCGCTTAATCTAGACTACGCAGTGGCTGAAATTAAATCAGATCATGAAGGTGTTCATTTTAATACAAAGTGACAGATAATAAAATCTCAATTAGAGTGGAGCAAATATAATCAAACAATTTTACTCACTGTGAAACAGATTAAAACAAAGTTGTTGTGGTAAAACTCATACGTGAAATTTTCACAACCAAATCACAAGTAACAATATTTATATTATGATTCAAAATCACAACAAACACATTCATATGGAGGCTGATGCTCCTTCACCACTAAAACAACTATTCTTACTTAGATTTACATTCGCTAAAGTTGCGGAATTAACAAACCTACAAAAATTTTCTCCAAGATTTTCTCTTTCTTGTAGTCTACTATGATTGTTAATTCAAAACATATATATATCTAATAAATTTAATGTTATGAGAGACCGAATTTAATACATACGCTTTTACTAACAGTGCATTAAATGTCTATTTGAATTTTAATTAATTTACTCTATTGTGGAATGGGTAAAATGTACTCTGCTTAGAACTTGTCTTTCTCTACAAACTCAAACTCCAACCTACAAAGCCTTTACTGAGGTATGGTTGTTTTTTAGTGTATTTAATGCAGTGGTTGAGATTAATTCTCCAACACTCCCCCTTAATCGTAACTGCCACCATTGACCATTTCCAAACAATTTCTGTGATAAACAAAATTTTTACGCACCAATGGCTTTGTGTAGATGTTTGCAAACATTTCTTCTGACCTGCAATGTTGCAACATAATCTCACCATTGTTGACTAATTCTCTTATGAAATGATATTTAGCATCAATGTGCTTTGTCCTCTTGTGAAAGACAAAATTATTTGATAGTGCAATTGCTGAACTGTTGTCACAGAAAGTTGTGGTTGTTCCCTCTTGTTCATGACATAAATCCCACAACATCCTTCTCATCCAAACTACTTGACACATTGCTTCTCTTGCAGTGACATATTCAGCTTCTGTTGTTGACAATGACACTATCGGCTGCTTTTTGGAAGCCCATGAAATGCCTCCCGAACCCAAATGAAAAACATATCTTGACGTGCTCTTTCTTGTCAGTGTAGCCAATCAACCTAAATCATATGTTTTCTGAGTATAAAATGCCATACTCCTTTATCCCATTGACATACTTTAAAATTCTTTTTGCTACTTGCCAATGTGTCTCTTTGGGTGTCTCCATGAACCTCGATACCAAACTCACTACATACATTATATCAAGCCTCTTTGAAGTAAAATATATTAGGTTGCGCACCATTTTTTTATAATGTTGGATTGACATTGCTGCTGCAATCTTCCTTGCTCAACTTCAACCCCATGACAATTAGAGTTGGTGTTGGCTTGTTGTTCTGCATATTAAACTTCTCTACAATGCCTGCAACATGCTTTGCTTGAGAGATAAAAACGCCATTTTCTATTTGTTTCACTTTTATGCCCAAAATATATCTTAACAACCCCAAGTCAGTTATTTCAAACTCACCTTTCATGACTGCTTTCAAATCAACAATGAGGAATTCATCACTCCCTGTAAAAATCAAATCATCTACATACAAAACAACAATAAAAAAGCTTACAGCCACTTTCTTTGATGTAGAGAGTAGGCTCACCGTCACATTTGTTGAACCCATTTTCCAACAAGTAAGCATTTATCCTGCTATACCATGCACGTAGTGCTTGCTTCAGCCCATAGAGAGATCTCTGCAACTTACACAACTTGTCTTCTTGGCCTTCTACCTCATAGCTAGGAGGTTATGCAACATATACCTCCTCTTTCAACACTCCATTCAAAAACATTGATTTTACGTCCATTTGATACACTTTCTCTTTATGTTGTGGGGAAATCGACAACATTGTATGCATTGTTTCTATCCTTGTGACTCACGCAAATGTTTTTGCATAGTCTCTTCCATGCTGCTTCTTATATCCTTTGACAACTAGTCTTGCTTTATGCCTTTCAATATTGCCTTCAATGTTGTTCTTGGTCTTATAGACCCACTTCACTCCAATGAATTCTTTTCCTTGCGGAAGGTCCACTAACTCCCATGTGTCATTCTTTTCTATCTCTCTTATTTCTTCATCCATTTCCGCAACCCATTTCTCTTCTTTGACTGCATCTTGAAAGTGTATTGGGTCATCTACATGACAAAATAATGCAAATAAATAATTTATACCAGTGTTGTTATCAACTTCATTTTACTCATATATTTCACTTAAATTTCTGAATTTTGGTCTTCTTATGCTTGTGGAATATGGGCTTGGTGTTGCACTTGAAGTAGATGGAGTTGCAGAACTTTGTGGTGTGCTTGGAGAAACACTTACTTGGTTGCGCAACGTTGTCCTATTATTTCTTTGTAGTGTCACATGTTGCCTGCTTCGTTGAGCTTGTGTAGGTGGAGGAGGAGTCACCATTGAGGAATTACTTGTTGCGGTCAATTCCTCTTTGTCTTCATGTAACATACATGTCTTCAAATTGACTGTCTTCTCTAAACTTCCATCCCATGCTTCCTCTTCTATGAACTGAACATCTCTATTGATCATTACCTTCTTGGTTGATGGATTATAGAGCTTGTATGCCTTGGATTCATCACAGTATCCAACAAATATATGTTTTTCCCCCTTGCTGTCCAACTTCTTCCTCAACTTATTTGGGACATGTGCATATGCCACACATCCTAACACTCTCATGTGAGTGCCATATTGCTTTCTTCCACTCCATCCCTCTTCAAGAACAATATTCATAACACTTGGTTGGACACCTATTAATGATATATTCTTCACAAGAGACAACTTCAGCCCAATAATCATTTGGAAAATGATTTTCCTTCAACATACTCCTTGTCATTTCCATAATGGTCCCATTCTTCCTTTCTGTGACACCATTTTGTAGAGGTGTATACCTTGTTGTAAGTTGCTTGTGAATTCAATGCTCCCTGCAAAAATGTAGGAAATCACTTTATATATATTCGCCACCTTTTTCACTCCTCAACACTTTGACATATCGTCCACTTTGCTTCTCAACAAGAACCTTGTAGTGGCAGAAACTGTCAAACACTTCACTTTTCTGTTTTAAGAAGTAGACCCATGTCTTCCTTGTGTAGTCATCTATGAAGGTCAAAATATCATGGCTGCCACCAATTAATGGTGTTTGCATTGGTCCACATAAATCTGAGTGGACAATTTCCAAAGGTGTCTTTTCCCTTATAGACTTTCCTGTTGGAAACGATTCTCTATGTTGTTTGCCCAAGATTCATCCTTCACATTGGCTGTCCGATTTTTCTATGAGTGGCAATCCTTTCACCATACCTTTCCTATGCAACAAATTTAAACCTCCAAAGTTGAGATGACCAAATCTCAAATGCCATAAACAATTTTCATCCTTGACCTCTGTTTTAAAGTCTTCTTGTGTGACATCTGCTATATTTCTTTCATCATTTTGTGAATTCATTGATAGTTGTGCTTGAGCATCTTCTTCTTCAAGTCTGATATGAGTTTGAGAGGAAACATTCTATTGTTTTTCATATGAACTTTTGCAATCAGCTCTCTACTTGGAGATTATCCAAAATTGTACATGCATCATTTTTGAAAAAGACATTGTAGCCCTTTTACATAAGCTGCCCAATGCGTAGGAGCTTATGTTTCAAACCAGGGACAAAGTAAACTTCTGACGTGAGCTTTTCCTCTCCCTTCTTTGTTAGAATGTTTACTCTTCCTTTTACCATGACCGATACTTTGCTATCAGTCCCTAATGTCACTTCTGATTTGACACTATCATCTAGATTAGAAAACATTTCTATGTTCCCAGTCATGTGGTTGCTACACCCTGAATCTAGAAGCCATACATCTCCTTGTTTTTCTTGTGCTACATTACAAGATAAAAACATGCTATCATGATTCTGATTTTCCTTTATGAAATTTGCACTTGGTTTGCTACTTATGTCATATTTCTTCTTTCTACATTCATTTGCATGATGACCATACTTCTTACAATAATGACATTGAAATTGAGATTTATCATACCTATGACCTTGTGCTGGATTCTGGCTTGGACCTTGACTTTGATTTTGATTTTTGCCCCTTCCACTTGAGCTTGAAGGGCTTCTTCTTCCACCTATGTGTGGGCTTCTTCCTCTTCCTCTATAATTTGTTCTTTCTCGACCTCTACCTTGACCAAATGAAACTTGTGTCTTCAAGGCATACTCCAATGATGATTTTGTTGCTATGTTCAACCTATGCTCATGAGAGATCAGTGACGCATGAAGCTCATCCACATAAAACTTTGAGAGATCATTTGTCTTTTCTATGGCGACAACTATGGAATCAAATCTTGCTAACGGACTTCTTAAAACTTTCTCAACTATTCTTCTTTCCTCAAGTGTCTCACCGTGAAACCCAATTTGGGTAACCAACTCAATTACATGTGTAAAAAATGATTCTACATTCTCAAACTCTTTCATACAAATTGTTTCAAAATCTCTTCTCAACATTTGTAATTTTGATGTCTTCACCTTTTCCATGCCTTGGTAGGCTATCTAGAGGGTATCCCATGCTTTCTTAGACTTCGTTGTTGTTGTAATCCTTGAGAAAATTCTTTCATGAACTACTTGAAAGATGTAGAAGAGGGTTTTGGAGTCCTTCTTCCTGCTATCCCTCAACAAATCCTCTTCTGCTTGTGTCAAAGCATTGCACTCTACTGCATATGCTGGTTCTTGGAATCCATTCTCCACCAATTCCAAAATGTCTTGAGAAAAAAACAGAGCCTTCATTGTTATATCCCAATAGTCGTAATTTTTTCCCTTAAATTAAGTTATATTTGGATTAGTCAAGCTTGTGCTTGTTGCTGCCATCTTCACTGTGTAAACAAACTTTTTCTCCTTGCTCATAAATATGCTCCTCAAAACAACTTTTAACTCCTCACTAAAAACAATACCTTTCACTGATATTTTAAACCCGGTCTTATACCATATTAGAATTTTAAGACATGGGAAATTATTTTTCTCAACACACAGGTTCCGAAACTTAAAATCACAACTATAGTGGAGAAAATATAATCAAACAATTTTACTCACAATAAAATAGAGTAAAACATGGTTATTGCGGTAAAACTCATAAATGAAATTTTCACAACCAAAGCTCAATTAACAATACTTTATATTATTATTCAAAAACACAAGAAACACATTCATATGGAGGTTGTGACTCCTTCACCAGTAAAACAACTATTATTAATGATATTTACATTCATTAGAGTTGCGGAATTAACACATAGTAAAACCTGTAACTGTTGCTTTCACTCTTTCACAAAAATTTGCTCCACGATTTTCTTCTTCTTGTGTTTCTAGACTTACATCCACCACATTACTTTATTCTACTATGTTTGTTAATTCAAAACATATATATCTAAGAAATTTAATTCATAACAGGCCAAATTTAATAGATAGGATGGGCGAACATGAATTTCTGAAATTTACAGAGTTTGCGTGAAGTAAATAACACTTGTGGAACACATGTTTGCCCGTACACTTTTACTAACCATGCATTAAATTTCTATTTCAGTTTTAATTAATTTACTCTATTTTGGAATAGGTAAAATGTACTCTACTAAGAACTTGTACTTCTCTACAAACTCAAACCACAACCTGCAAAACAATTACTATGGTACGAATTAATTCTCCAACACGTAATTCCATGTAATGACACTATAGTAAGAGATTAAATTTGTTGAAATTCATTACCCGCCAGACTTGAAAGTTGAGAGTTTTAGTTCTCAAGGCATAATCCATGTTTCTAGTACTAAAGTCAATTAAATCTGCGTGTGACTTGTGCAGCATGCTACTGAACTCGAAGTATGACTTGATTGTTGAGATTTTAATCTTTCCCTTTGTTAGGTGTTATCATTGTCTACTGGGTGTTATAGTTGTGATAGCCAGTTCAATGTCTAGTTTTGTTTAGTCTAATTTCATTCCACACTCATTGATGTCTCCAATGTTGTAATTCTATTTGACTGTTGTTGTAGCTCCATTTTCAGTTTTTTCCTCTTCATTTTTTGTTGCGTGTTGTGAGAAGCCATGCATGAGAGGAGCTGGAGGACTGAAAATCTAAGTTGTGGAGAAGCAGCTTCCCGCGAGAAAAAAATCTTAAAATTTTTTAAGTAATCAGCGGGATCCAGGGAAGCCAATCCACATCACGAACTGCACTGGGACAATAGCGTTAATTGCACTCGCAACATAGTGTACAGAATTTCAAAAATTCATCGTAACGCAACAAGAAAAACGTGTCAAACTCATGGAGTACGAGGCTAAGACTAATTGAAATCAAAGAAAGTAAGATTATGTTACAAAGGGTTACGAATTTTCTTTAAAAAATGACTCTTTGTATTAATATAAGAAAGGGACTTCAATCATTTTTTAAACAAAAAAAATCATGTGTTTAAATAGCTCGTGTATGAGTGACTTATGCCTTATGTATTAAATAATTAAAAAAAAATACATATTTAAAATATATATCTATATATATATAGGTGTTTGATTTAAAATTATAATTTTTTTTTACCACAAATAGATTTTTAAAATAAAAATAAGGAGGCGCATTTTTGTATTTGAAGAAATTTCTTCTTTTAGTGCCTTGCCATAGACATGATTATGGTTAGAAAAAATTGTGAATTAACATTGTTATCGATGAAATAGGTAACCTGACCTCAAAACAGGAACTCTAGCCCAAAAAGACTGAAAAAACATGAAAAAACACTCCAAAAACAAAAAAAGTGTATTCCAGAACGCACTTGGTTTTTTTTAAGGTCAAATTTCAACATTTTATAAAATTATGCTAAAAACAAAATTGTTTCTTGAAAAAATGATTGAAAAAACACCCTCAAAACAAAACCGGTTGATGCTGGAATAACAAAAAAAAAAAAAAAAATGTGTCATATTTTTGACATTTTTAAAAATAGAAATAACATTTTTTAATTTTAAAAATTCAAACATTAATAAGACCTAAAATTTAAGAAAAAAATAAATTTAAAAAACAAAAACATTTTAAAGCTTAAAATTTAAAAATATATAGGAATAAAAAAATAAAAATAAAAACGAAATAAAAATTTTAATTCAAACATTAAAAAAAACCTAAAATTTAAGAAAAAAATTAAAAATTAAAAGATTAAAAAAAAAATTAAAGATTAAAATTTCAAAATATATAGAAATAAAAAATAAAAATAGAAACAAAATAAAAATATTAAATTAAAATAAAAAAGGAAGAAGTTAAAAAAAAAGAAATTATAAAAAATAAAATATAAAAAAGAAAAAGAAAATGTTTATTAAAAAAATAAATAAATAAATTTAAAGAAATATATTAAATTTTAATAAATTAAAAAAAAAAATTATTGAAATTAAAAGTAAAAAAAATGAAAAATTAATTAAAAATAAAAAATGAAAAATAAAATACAATAAAAATATTAAATTTAAAAAAATATATATTAAAAAAACATATAGATTTTAAAAAATAAATTAAATTTAAATTATAATATATATATATATATATATATATATATATATATGAACTTAAATTAAAAATATATATATTATATTTTATTAAATTTTGAAATAAAAAATAAATTTTAAATATAAAGAAAAAAAAAAAACATTGTTAAAATAAAAAGTTAAAAAACTTTAAAAATCAATTAAAATTGAAAAATAAAATAAAATATATTAAATAAAAAATAAAATAAAATAAAAATTAATTTGAAAATATTAAGTTTAATTTAAAAAAAAAAAAAAAAAAAAAAAAAAAATCTAATTTTAAATACACAATTTTAATTGAAATAAAAAAATATAAAAATTATATATATATATATATATATATATATATATATATATATATATTCAAATAAATTTAAAAAAAATACAAAATTTACTAAATTTTAAAAAATTAAATGAAAAAACTAAACATAAAATTTAATAATAATAAAAAAAAATATATATATATATATATATATATATGAAAAAAAAAATACAAAATTTAATAAAAATTATTAACAAAATTTAGAAAAAAAAATTAAAAACAAAAAAATGAATAAATTAAAAAAAAACAAAACAAATTAAAACAAATTAAATTTCAGATATAAAAATTAAATTAAAAAAATAATAATAATTTTAAATTTTTTGAATATAAAAAAATAAAAATAAAAATAAAAAAAAAATCAAATTAAAAAAAAATTAAAAATAAATAAAAATAAATAAATTAATTAAAAAAAAAATATTTTATCGTGGTTGCGTCGCCAATCGGCCTCCTGCCCAGGTGGTGGCGGAGGCCGGCCGCTGGGCGGGAGGAGAATCGGCCTCCCACGGCGGGAGGACGATTCCGTGAATCGCCCTCCCGCGGCGGGAGGCCGATTCTGGGAATCGCCTTCCGGCGGCGCGGGACGCCGATTTCGGGAATCGCCCTCCCGCGGCGAGAGGCCGATTCCGGAAATCTTCTTCCTGCGACGGGAGGCCGATTCTGGAAATCGACCTCCCATGGTAGAAGGCCAATTCCGGAAATCGCCTTGTCGCGATGGGAAGCCGATTTCGTGAATCGCCCTCCCACGGCGAGAGGCCGATTCTGGGAATCGCCTTCCCACGATGGGGGCTGATTCTGGGAATCGCCCTCCCACCGCGGGGCGGAGGGGCGATTCCCCCGTCGGGGGCCGGGGGGTTTGACGAGCTGGGTGGGCGGGGCGCATGCCGCCTCCCGGCCTGCCGGCCCCGCCCACCCAGCGGCCGGCCTCCGCCGCCACCTGGGCGGGAGGCCGATTGGCGGCGCCACCACAATCAAAAAATTCTTTTTATTTTTTAAAATTTTTTTTTTTAATTTTTAATATATATATATATATATATATATATATATATATATATTTAATTTTTTTTTTTTTAAATTCAAAAAATTTAAAATTATTTTATTTTAATTCAAATTTTTTATTTTAAATTTAATTTGTTTTAATTTGTTTTAATCTTTTAGTTTATTTAGTTTTTCATTTTTAAAATTTATAAATTGTTTCATTTAAAAAAGAAACAGTAAATTTATAGATATTTGTTTTTTAATTATTTGCACGTGGTTTTTTTCATTTTTTTTGTTTTTTAATGATAGTTTTTTTTATTTTAATTTTCTTTTTCAATTTTCAATTTTGTTTTTTTTTTTTTTAATTTGTTTTTTTTGTTAATTTTAAAATTTGTATTTTTTTTCTTATTATTATTATTTTTTTAATTTAATTTTTTCTTTTTTTAATTTAATTTTTTTTTATCTAAATTTTAATTTTGTAATTTAAATTATTTTAAATTTTTCTATTTTAAATTTTTTTTTTAATTATATGGTTTTTTTTAATAACTTAGAAAAAAATGTTTTTGATGTTTTTATTTTTATTTTTTTGGTTAACTTTTGTTTCTTTTCTTTAAATTATGTTTTTTTTTTCAAATTTTGTCATTTCTTTTGATATAATTTTCGAATATTTTTTTTTTTTTTGTTTTTTATTTATTTGTTTTTGTTTAAATTTTTTATTTTTACGAGTTAATTTTGTTTTTTTTTACATTTTTATTGGTTTTTTTTATTGTTTTTATATATGTTCTTTAATCTAAGTTTCGTGTTTTATTACCAACATGAAAATCACCACTCTAAAAAAAAAAGGTTGATGCTACATCAATACGTTTCAAAATTAGCATGAAAATCACCGCTCTAAAATAAAAGGTTGATGCTGCATCAATACGTTTCAAAATTAGCATGAAAATCACTAACATTTTAAAACAAATATTCATACTTCATAAATAAAAATATTAGAGTGTCAAAAATGTGCTAAAAAAAAAAAGAAAGGTGATTCTGCATCACCACTTTTCAAAATCGGGTGCTTTTTATGCTACCAAAAAAAAGTAGGTAACAGTGTGGTTACCTATTTCATCGGTAACATTGTTAGTTTTGGTTTTTAAGAATGAAGACATTTTTGAAAGCCTGAGATTGTTGGGATACCTTGCACAATGGTATGTAGGGCAGACCCAAGAATAATTAGCAGCCACGAATAATAATCAGAGGAATATTAGTACAGAATTCTAGAAAAGAAAATAGAGCCAAATGTTGGATACAAAACTCAGTGGATGACTCTATCATTGGCACATCAACAATAAAAGAAAATTGGGATATTTTGAATGTTGTGTATCGAGGTAATGATGTAGTGAATACTATTAAATTGCAGACTTTGAGAACTTAGTTCGAAAACCTAGAGGTAACTGACATAGGGAATGTGGACCAGTTCATGACTACAGTCACGAGAATAGTCAATCAAATAAAACGCATTCATGAAACCATTACAGATCAGAAGATTATTGAAAAAGTCCTTCCTATCATGTCCAAGAAATATGACATTGCTGTAACAACCATTCTCGAATCCAAATATTGTGGAATTCAAAGATAGTGGTATTATATTATCTGTTTTATTATGCAAAAGTGTACCACAGCTTTGAATCTCGTAGTGGATGTCACCAAAACTGTGTCAGTTGTAGTGATTGATATTTTTCGCAGTATGATATATAGTCGAAAGTATCGAATCCTGTAGTGGATGTCACCAAAACTATGTCACCTATAGTGATTGATATTTTGTGCACGATGGTATTTGGTCGAAAGCATTCAGACAAGGAGGAATATGAAAATAGAGAATTCAGGGCAATGGTTCCTGAATTTTCTCCCTTGTTGGGTTCTTTCAATAATGAATACTTCATACCCTACTTGAAATGGGTGTTTTTGGTATATTAAAAATTTCCCTCTAGCTTATTAAGACTTTATTAAAAGACAAGCGTATAAGATTTAAGAGGTTTTGAAAAGATATTCAAAAGGATATATTTGTTAATTGATGAGATATATTAAAGTGCAAAGGCAAGTTTTATTAAATGGTTGAATATTATAAAGAGGATTTTGGCTAAAGGTATTTTTACCAAAGGTGCATGGTATTTAACAAAAGAAAAGAGTTTTTATTGGTAGGAGAATTTAGGGCTTTGAAAAGTCCGTCACTCTATAAAAATTATCTAGTGTTTTTTCAAGCATGACAGGTTTTTGGGTGTAGATTGTGCCTTGTGGGGGCACATATTACAAATCATATTTTTTTTCGGGGGTGATATGGAACATAACCCCATGGAATCATGCAAACAAATATGACAACAATCATGGGTCTCAAAGCGCAACTGAAGAAGACAAATAAAAGGGATAAAAAAGAACATGCATAGATTGTTTTCGTGTTTAAAGATGTTCATGCCACAACCGAGGAACTAAGATGTCTAGAAGAAAAAAAATATTCCCTACCTTTTAGTTTCATTCAACAAGCAATAGATGAAACAATTATGTGTAAGGTAGAAAAAGCTACTTCTTCTAAGGAAGCATGGAAGATCTTGAAAAAATAATTGTGTGCAAGGGGGAGCGACACGTAGCAGCAAGAAGTGTCACAATTTGTTAATTCAGCCACAGATCTAAGAGTAGATGAGCAAGACTCTAAGAGGACAACAGAGCTTGGAGAATTCCACTCAAAAGTGGAAGATGGTCGTGAAGACTATAAAATTGAAACCCATTATGCCAACATGCACATGAATGAAGAAGATGCAACAAGGATTGAAAAGAGAGAAGTTGAAGCCTCTGTATGTGAAATAGAGTAAGAGCATATCAATTCTCAAGCAATCCACTATAATATGGATGGTGAAGAAGAAGGCAGAGACAGAAGATGTAGAGCAGGAATCTCTCACTGAAGAGCATAATAAAGATAGTTTTAACAATGTTTTTGAATATGAAAGTTCTCAAAATAGCATGGGAGAAGAATTTGAAATCAAGGTTGTTAATAAATTTGATGCAGATTTGAAGCCCATTGAAGAATGGATTTAGAAGCCAATTAAACAAATTAGCGAGAGTCTTAAAGTAGCAACTAGAATAAAACAATTGAACGACGTGGTGAATAATGATCTTGAGTGTGCAGATTACGAGAAGAAAGCAACAGTGTCTGATGATGAATGTGAAAAGAATGATATGGAAGTTTCTGAAAACAAGGAAGAATGCATTAAAACCATTTTTCTCCAATGGAGTCAAGAAGAGATAAGATTCTTCTATCAAGAAATATGGAAGAAATAAAGTCGAGAATATGAAGGGCAAGAAGAAGAGAAAATAAGAAAGATTGAAGATGTAATGTTGTAGCAATAGTCCATGGTTGAATGAATATTTGAAGAGGAAGGTGTAGAAGACAAGGTCATATTGTTTTTCAGCACAATTCAAAACAAGTCAAATAAAAATTGTTGCAACAAAAAGTGAAGAAATCCTAAAACAAGAAACTGAAACAAAGAATGAAGAAATTTCAAGGATACAAACTCTTTAAGAAAAGGAAAAGAAAATGAAAAACTGTAAAAATTTTGAGTCATTGTAAGCCTAGCTGGGACATAGACCAACAAACATGTTTGAGTGATAATTGAGTTAATATTTATTGTAAGCCTACCAGGCATAGTTGAGTCATGTTTGAGTTATGTTGATTCATACAGTCGTAATTAAGGGGGAGTGTTAAAATAAGCTAATTACTCTCGCATGAGGAGTTGGCTAAATTTAGAAAGTTAGTCAAGTCAAGTTAATTCAATGTTGAATTTAGAGGGTGTGTGCATGTCAATTTATTTAAGGCTAGTCTCTAGTCAAAAAAATTTAAATACCCTTCGCTGGGTTCATTGTTACAATCAAGTCATCTTAATCCAAGTTTTTGTGATCAATAAAAGAGTTGCAACTTGTGTGTTATTTTGTGTGTTAAATTGTGTTTATCCTCTCTACCTTTCCAACATACTTGAAATTGATGGATCTCCAAGGTCTCGGACGTCAAGAAAAAAATATTCATAAGAGAGGAGATGAATTTTATGAGAAGCTCATAGAGGACCATCTAGTCCAAAATGACCTGTAGGAACCCATGGAATTTGTGGATGTATTACTTGCAGTATATGAAAATACTAGGTCAGAGGTCAATCTTGAACGACATAGCATAAAATCCCTCCTTATGGTAATTTAAAAACCTTATATATTAAGTCACACAGTTCAATATGTCTACCCAAATATTAGTTTAATATGGACATTAGATCATTTGGTATTTTGTAGGATATGCTTCATTATGGAAGTAACACTACCTCTATGGAATTGGAGTGGGCCATGATGGAACTAATAAAAAGGCTTCTCATGATGTAAAAATCCCAAGAAGAGTGGGAGAAAGTGGTAGGTTTGAATCATAAGGTACACGGATCTGATTTACCCATCTCCCTTACCTACATGTAGTGGTGAAGGAAACCCTAAGGCTTTAAGTTTGTAAGTTTGTAATTGTAAATTTGTAACCTAAGGTTGGGTAAATTGGTAATGGTAATAGATAAAACTAGAATTTTAAAAAATGTTAGGGGGATTGACAACCATTCTTAGGACATTTTTTCATAATATTATTCATTTTTTTTAAAACCTATAAAAATAAATTTTAAATTTTTTTTTACTCGTAATTTTTTCTGACTACTTCTTTACATGCCATAGGCATTTTGAAGGGCTATAACATGTTCAATTTTGAACACTAATTGTTATATATAACCAGAAAAAAGAACCCTGGGGTAGTTCTACTTTACTATATATCAAATTTTACACACGTTCATCTCCATAAATTCTTGAAGAAATACCATTTCAGGCCCACTCTATTTCTTGCAATGTTCTCTTCCGAGTAAGTATAGTTGTACCATTGCAACAATAACTTATGGATGAAAAATTAGGCTAAGAAGCCACGATACTGCGTGTTTTTTCTTCCTTAATGAAAAATAGTAGCTTCAGGATGAACGCAATCCCACTATGGTAAGAGATTACATTGTTTGAAACACATTACCCGCGCAGACTTGAAGGTTATAATCCAATTTTGCAGTACTAAAGTCAATTCAATAGTGTTGTGGCTTCTGCTACCAAACTCGTTATGACGAAGTATGACTTATACCTGAAACATTTGAGTTGTTTCTTTCTAGTCTATGTTATTCACTTTAGATGTCATAGTGATTGTTGATTCTAATAGACTTGAGTACTAAAGAGACTAATAAGTAATATAGTGAAGTATGATAGTGAAAACGTAACCAAAAAACAATCCAAGTCCTCCCTTCATGTTGATGTTTGTTCTTTCCAATCATAGCCATAAGCGATACTTTCATGGCCCAAATAGATAATATAATTTTATGAAGGGGATTTGCAATTTCAAATTTTGGAATAATTAGAAAAAGGAGAAGTGGCATGTACTCACATAGATCCATCAATGTACCAAAAATCTAGCGGAATCAAATTTCTTCACTCTTTCTAGAGGTGAAAACCTCTTTCACAATACAAAACTTAAAAAAAAAATTTAACTTCAAAAAATTTTATCCTCTCAACCCTTACACATCCCCAATTAAAATGGATCTATAATGGTTATATGTATAGAAAAAAACCATGTTGAGAATGGAAGGAAATACACATCTTATTCATTTTGAGCAACACACAAATAAAACGTTCTACATATACAATTTTTTTGTTACATTATAATTTCTCATTTAAATGGTATTTTATTATATATGTTATAAATATAATCAATGGTTTGAAAATTCTCTTTGGAACTCAAATTGTGTACACTACATAATCTAAATTTGCAACTATTGAAGATATTAACTCTATTTGTGTTGGAGATATTCATCATAAACTATATTGGTGAAGAGGTAATTTAGTTCCTATTTTTCTCTTTCATTGAGTTATTTTCTCAATGACTTGATTGTTTGTACAAGATAGTGTGTCTATTCCAATATGCTTATTGTATTTATATTGAGTGAATAATAAAATAAGAATATAGTTTTGTGAGTGTCCAATAATTTTTAATTTGTCATCAGAGTTACTAGTTGTGAAAGTAATTCCTTAAGGGAGGACTCAAAAACATATAAGATTAGCTTAGGTGTGAAAATTTGTTTTTTTGTGGCTATATGGATTGAAGATAGTTGCTTTCTCAAGAGTTGCAAAGTTTTTTTTTAATTATAGCCAATTACTACCGCATGAAGAGTTGGATAAATTTAGAGAGTTAGTTAATTGATTCCAGTTAAGTCAAGTCGATTTAATTCATATTTTGGGTAAATTAGAATTTAGTAGTTTTTTCATGTTGAGTTATTTTGGGCAAGTCCCTAGTAGAAAAATTTTAAATACCCCTCAATAGGTTCATTGTAATCATCAAGTTTTGTGTGATCAATATAAGAGTCGCATCTCGTGTTATTGTGTGTGAATTTTAGTATTATTTTTTATCTTACCTCCTCTTCCTTTCCAATATCTTCCAAACAAAATCATGGAGGTGCCAAAAATAATTCCAATTTTTAACGTGTGAGTTAAAGTCACGAGATAATGGAGAAGTTCCCAACAGAGAGATGACAACATTCATAAACCACACTGCCTTGAGAATATCTATATGGAAGTCTGTTGGATATATCCAAAGAGTGCATTTCCAATGACAGTGAGAAAGAAAATCACAGATGGATGGGTGAGAAAGAATGGGAACCTGACGAGCCCACGTAGAAATCACAATTCTTAATCATTGAATCGACTCTCAAAGGCTTGAGGCAGAGGTGGGAAACACCTTCTTCCTAGATTAAGAGAAAATTATTGGAGGACTCCTTAATTTTCCTAAATGACAGTCATCAGATCCTTGGAAGGAATACTCGTAACTCCTTGTGACTACATGCACGTCTTTATTAAGCGGAAATATTCAAATATGGTTGGTTCTTTGTGATTGTCTTGACAACATTAACAAATATTGTGTATATTTCTAATGGAAGTAAATAGTCTTCATCCTGGTTTCTTTGATGGATCACTGATTGCAACAAGATTTGTGTTAAATATATTTAATTACTCAAGCATTTAGAGTTTCAATTAAAGATATGGATGAGTGTCAGTTTAATATTATATTTGGTAAAGTCAAATTTAGAGTGTGTTTTCCCATTGAAGTTAATTTGAGTGAGTATCTAGTCGAAAAAATATAAATATCCCTCATTGATTTCATTGCAATCATAGTTTTTACGTGATAAATAGAGAGGATTAGCAGCTCATGTTGTTCTTGTGTGTCAATTTTGTGCCTTTACTTCTCTAATTTTCCAACAAATTTCTATCAAAGTCAAGGTTTCAAGTTCAAATCACACCTCGCTCATGTTGTGGGGAGATTGATGGACATTGGATAAATCAACGCTCCCCATGTGTTTCACGACATGTGCTTAAATGCTTCTCGTGGATCTGTTAACTCTGGCAATGCATATTTTTATTAACACCTGTGGGTTTTGGTGTAATGGAAATCATGATTCCTACAATTAGTATCATAAGTTCAATGCATGATATGGAAAGCTAGATGGTAGAGAAAAGAAGTAATAAGAAAGTGGAAGTAGCAATAGAAGCTTCAACAAAAATCCAAGAGTCGATAAATCCAAGGTGAGATGTTATTATTGCAATAAATTCTGTCACTATGCTCATGATTATAGGAAGATGATAGTTGATCAAGGAAAAGAGAGAGCTAATGTAACTACAAAGAATATTGACTCCATGTTCTTAGCTTGCCATACCATGCATGAACCTTCTGATAATGTTTGACTATTAGAAAATGGTTGCAGTAGCCACATGACAGGCAATCAGAATTTGGTTGCAAATTTGGATCAATTTATGAAGATAGAGGTAAAATTGAGCACTGAAAAGACTATGGATATATATGGGAAAGGAGTGGTCAAATTCTGACCAAGCAAGAGGATCCAAAGACAATTTCAAAGGTATATTATGTCCCTGGTCTCAAGCATAATTTGATAAGTGTTGTTTAGTTAAAGTAGAAATGATACAAAGTTATTTTTTAGAGACAAGAGTGTGTTATATATGACAAATAACCATGAATGAAGTTGATAGCAACGTGAAAATGAAAAGAAACAAACTCTTTCGTCTAATCGTGAATTATAGTGATCAAGTCAGTTCTTTTATGGATGCATGTTCTAACGATTACTAGTTATGACACTTTCAGTTTAGACATTTGCATTTCTCTTATTTGAGATTTTTGTATCGAAAACATATGGTTAGAGGATTACCTCACATTAAAAAACCCTCTAGTACTTGTGAGTCTTTTATTTTAGGAAAGCAACAGCGTGAAATTTTTCTAAAAGGAGTTGCATACAAAGCAAAGAAGCTACTACAGTTGGTTCATAAACACCTGTGTGGACCCATGTAGACATAGTCAATTAGTGGATGTTGTTACTTCTTCACTTTTATTGATGATTTCAAGAGAAATACATGGGTTTATTTTTGAAAGAAAAGTATGAAACTTTTGCAAATTTCAAATAATTCAAAGCTTTAGCAAATAAAGAGAGTGAACATGAGATCAAGGTATTGAGATTAGATTGTGTTGCAGAATATGATTCGAAGGAATTCCATGCTTATTTCAAACAACATGGAATTAAAAGGTAGTTTACAACCAAATACACATTGTAGAATAATAGTGTAGCAGAGAGAAAGAACATGAAAATTATGAACATGGAAAGAATCATGTTGAAAGGAAGAAACTTGTCAAATAAGTATTGGGCAGAAGAAGTTGCATGCGATGTTTATGTGATAAACAAATCTCCTTCAAAGAGCATGATGAACATAGTACTAGAAGAAGCTAGATCAGGTATGTCTTGTATTATATATATCATCTTAGAGAGTTTGGATGTGTATCATATTCACATCTACATAAAGAGCTAAGAGGCAAGTTGGATGATAGAAGTGAAAAATGCATATTTATGTTGGAAATGTGGTCATTGATGGCAAAGGAGGTAGCAGATGCAGAGACAGGAACAGTTATAAGGAGACAAAGTTATACAATGGAGGCAGCAAAGAGGAAATGAATATAAAGGAGAGCGGCAGAGGCAGAGCCACAACTGTTATTGCAGAGAAACCGATGTTATTCCAAGAATATGGACATATATATATATATATATATATATTCCGAGAATATTTTATACAGCCGGGCGTTACACATAATATAAATTAATTTTCGGAATTTATATTCATATGCCCTGTATTTAGTTGAAGAACTCGACTTCTAGTCGATGTGGTGTTTTAAATTGTACATACCTAGATTGTAATGAGCTCTGCGAACCAGCATGAATAGGCTCTGTGGGGATGAGCACTGTACACATAGCCACAAGGGTTATGAATGGTGGAACTCTGTGTTAGAGTATAATGGAACCATAGTCGAAAAAATATATATATGTAATTGAATGGAGCGGAACCATAGTCGAAATATATATATATATATAATTGACTGGAGCGGAACCATAGTCGAAATATATATCTATATATATATATATATATATATATATATATATATATATATATATATATATATATATATATATAATTTAATGGAGCGAAGTCTGAGAATCATACCCCCCACTGGAGCGATAATACAGTGAAGTTATCCATACCACCAATGGAGAAAACAAACCGAAGGAATAATCAAATTCGCGTGGAGATTCGGACGGAACCTTGTGGAAATAAGACGGAACCAGCGCATGTTTGATTTTGCTCGGAGTTAGTGTTAATGCGAATAAATTAGTGTTAAAATGGTGTATTGAACTATACGACGGAACCTTGCTTGGAATGAAGCGGAACCGTGACCCATATGAACAGTGACGGTGGTTTGGCGCTGGATGGTGGTATTCTTCGCACCACTCTTATACGGAAGGCGGTATTTCTGGGTTGGGCAGCGATTCCATAGGATTGGTGACGCGTGTCCCTGGATGAATAGTAAAACCGCTATTTAAACTACGCCTTCGCGCATTAACTCTCGTACCAGGACGCGGAGCGAAATTGACATGAGTCGTTGATCTGGAAGAGGGCCATCGGACAGTGATCGTGCGTCGGACTTGCCCAGAGTTTAACCAAGGTGTGCGGAGGATAACCCGAGTACGGAGCGCCATCGCACGTTATTGTTTGCGCATGTTGATCGAGCGATATACGTTGGATCGGGCAACGTAATATCAACCGTCGATTGGAAAATTGCACTAACGAGTGGGCTCCACGGACCTTGTACATATTATAATACGCATCAGGATTGTTATAAAGGTTATAAAGGGTATTTAACTTATTTAAAGATTATAAAGGTTATATGCGATGGTGTTTCATTTGTTCAACTTATTCACTATATAATACCTTGGGTTTAATAACCAGCGGATTGAATATTATGAGTTGGGCTTTTTATTGTGGGTTGACCACAGTTTTTGAAAACACTGAGAGTTGCTTTATGGCTGATTAAAGGGCAGCTGCACATACAGCAATTATATAACTACGATAAACAGGGAACTGAATAAAAGAGAAAATAAAAGGAGAATGGTGTTTTTGGATGAATGAGTATGGAAAATAGAAAGAGAGGAGTGCTAGTCGAAATATATTTTAACGTAGATATATGTATACAACAGACATACAATCATGGTGAACAGGAACATGCACAAGAATTAATTTGACATGTGTACAAGCACAGAAAACTGAAAATATACAAAAGACAATGAACAGTTGAATAGACGCAGAGGTAAACCAAAATATACAGAACAACCAGTCAACAGCTGCAGAAAAGACAAATCCAGTAAAGCCAAAGTCCAGAAAAGGAGCTGAGTAAAATTGAAGTGTGTAACTAAAAATGTGAATGTAAATGTTGTAATTAATTTTATATTGTTTGTGATGCAAAGGCAAGTATCCTAAGGAAAAGACAAAATCCCACTGTAGCATGAAAATTTGTACATATTGTAGTAATTCTAAAAAGGAGTTGGAAAAAGGAATAAGAAGACAGAAGCCAAAGAGTCATGACTGTTCACTTCAAATTCCTTGTGAAATACAAACAGTCATGTGAGAATTTATATATATAATATCAATTTTGATAAGCTCATGTTGAGTAATAGAGAGAAAAAGAGAAAATATAGAGAATGCATAATACAGAAGAATAAACCAGAGAAGATTAAGAGAATAAGAGCATAAAGAGAAGCTACAGAACATAGCTGATATCTGAAGCAAATCAGCAAACATTCAGTTTGATAAATTGAGGAAGTTGGAGCTTCCCTATCAAGTTGCAGCTTGATAGCTGTCAGTTGTAGCTGACTGAGGTTGGAGCCTCCTGTAGGTTGGTGCCTGCAGAAAATTGAAGGGAGTTGGTGCTTCCTTGCAAGTTGTAGCTTACAGAATTGAGGATAGAGCCTCATGTAGGTTGGTGCCTGTAGAAAACAGTGGTGAGAGGGAGTTGGAGCTTGCCTTTGCATCACAACAATAATAAGATGTGTTTTTCTCCCTTTATGGGTTTCCACTTACATCTGTTGTCTCTGTGTGTTTTTCTTATGTGTTGATGTGATTCTTTCAATCTACTTAATTGTTTGCTGCTCTCAACATAAGTATGGTGTCACATTAATTTAATATTGGCTGCAACATTTTAAGACTGTTCACAAATTAAGCTGTAAATAAGTTTGGTGAAAATTTTAAAAAGCTTATGTATGTATTAAACTGATTCACCCCCCCCTCTCAGTTTAATTAAAGATTCAACAATTGGTATCAGAGCAGGTTCCTTTGTACCAGTCTAACAACTGAAAGGAGATCCTAGGTTCCCAAGATGGCTAGTAAAGAAGGATGCTCAACCAATAAAGCCCCTTTCTTCACTGGTGAAAATTATGCTTTCTGGAAAATCAAAATGAGGACATACATAATGTCTTTAGGAATAGAAGTCTGGGCTGCTGTGGAATTAGGATATGCCCTGAAGGCAACTGACACAGAGAAAGAAACAAAACAAGATTTTGTGGCTAACGCAAAAGCCATGAATGCCATCCTGAATGGATTGTGTGAAGCAGAGTTTATTAAAGTAATGCACAAAGACTCTGCCAAAGAAATATGGGATACTCTTGAGAACATACATGAGGGAGACAAGAAAGTAAAGACTGCCAAACTTCAAGTCTATAGAGCCCAGTTTGAGAAATTAAGAATGAATGATGATGAAGACATTGCCAGTTTCTTCCTAAAAGCTGCAGAAATTATTAACAATATGAAAGCTCTTGGAGAAAGAATGCCAGAAAGTATAATTGTACAAAATATTCTAGGATATCTTCCATCCAGATTTAATCCAAAGGTGTCTGCAATAGAAGAAACAGCTGATTGGGAGACCTTGACCATGAACTAGCTACTTGGAAATCTAACAGCCTATGAAATGAGGCTCCCACAGAAGAAGCCAAGTATGAGGGAAGCAACTTTTAAAACAGAAAAGAAGAAAGAAGAATAGGGAGACATATGCTCATGCTCGGATTAAGAAGAGGCAAATTTTGTCAAGAAATTGGATAGAGGCTCAGGTAAATACAAAGGTAAATTCCCCTTAAAATGCTTTAACTATGGAAGAGTGGGACACTATGCTGCTAAGTTTCCTCACAAGAGAGTAAGGAATCAGGCTCAAGAGTCAGAGAAAAATAAATCAAAGAACTGGAAGAAAGGAAAGAAGTTCAACAGAAAATCCTTCTATGCTCAACAAGACATCTGTACATCTGAAGATTCAGATGAACCCTCAAGTGAAGAAGGAACCTCTGAATTCTTATTGATGGCCATAGAAGAACTTTAAAGTCTCCTACTAGAAGATGAAGAAGAAGAAGGGTAAGTCGACCTTGAGGGGGAGCTAAGAAGTGCTCTGGAAGAGATTGACAGACTCAAACTGAAATGCAGAAAAAAAAAGGACATTCTTCTCAAGTATGGAAGAGAAGAAAAAAAATCAGAAGTCCTCATGCAGTTGAAGGTAGAGCTTGAAGAATCCAGGAAGATAGAAGACATGTTACTTCAGAAAATCAAGGATAAAACCCGAGAACAAGAGAAACTGGCAGAAGAAGTGGTATGTCTCAGGAAGAAAATAGAAAATGCTCAAAGGAAAGTAGTTATAAACTCTTCTCAAACAACAAGCTCTAGTAAGTTGAATGAAATTCTGGTTGCTCAAAGATCCCCAATGATACAAACAGGAATAGGCTATGAAGGAGAATCGAGTAAAGGCAAAGAAAAAGAAAACAAAAATATATTTTTTGTAAAAGCAAAGAAGACTGATGAAGCAGCCCAAACAATTCCTACAAAAGAAGAAACATGTAATAAGGGTGACAGAGATCAGAAGAAATCTCTAGTAACAAAGAATGCAATAAATACTAAGAAGACAGAAAAAGAATCATATGCCCCTGAGTATGTCAAATTTGGAAGCCATCAAAGGAGATTCTTCCCTCCTATGAAGAATGCCACATGTTATGTCTGCCACAAGCTAGGACACATTGCTGCATATTGTTATGCAAGGAAGAGTAATTCAAACCTGCAAAAGATGTAAACAGTGAAGAGATTGTCTCAAACAAACAAATGGAGAAAACAACCTTACATCAGGTATGCAAATAATTTCTATGGTTATTGCTTTTATTGTAAGGAATTTGGCCATAAAATTATTGAATGTAGAAAGTATGGATAAATATTGATGTTCAACACCTCAAGGAGGTTTATGAATCAAATAAATTTTGTTCATACTCACAATTCTACAAAAACTATGATCAAAGGTTGTATATGCAATCAAGTTGGACATATACCTTCCAAATGTCCTTTGAAATGATGTGATTCATTAACTCACAAAAGATCCCAAACAAAAGGATGCCTTCAATGGATAAAGAAGGAGAATAAGTGTGACTTAGCTCTAACTGCTCAAGACCTGAAAAGTCAGTGGTACCTGGACAGTGGCTGCTCTAAACACATGACAGGAGACAAAAGCAAGTTTATAACTCTTGATGAAAAGAAATCCGGAAATGCTACCTTTGGCAATGATAAATCAGGAAAGATCAAGGGAAAAGGCTCAATCAGCATAGACAATGGCAGAGGAAAGGCCCAAGAAGTACTATTTGTGGATGGACTGAAAGCAAATTTACTGAGTGTCAGTCAGATATGTGACAAAGGCTGTGAAGTTCTTTTTAGAGCACAAGATTGTGTAGTCAGGTCAAGCACAACAGGAAAGACTCTACTCAAAGGTGTTCGAACAAAGAGTAATATGTACATAGTGAAAGAGGAAGATGAAGCCTGCCATCTTAGCAAACTTGAGGAGTCATGGTTATGGCATAGGAGATTGGGACATCTCAGTTTCGACCATATCATCAGACTGAGAAAGAATAAAGCAGTCAGAGATATGCCAGAAATAAAAATACCTTCAAACACCATATGCAAATCTTGTCAACTGGGGAAACAGACTCGCACATCCTTTAAATCTAAAGATGAGCTATCAACAAGAAGACCACTCCAGCTTGTGCACATGGATCTGTGTGGACCTGCTAGAACTAAGACACCAAGTGGAGAATCCTACTTCATGCTGATAATAGATGATTTCTCCAGAATGACATGGGTTTCTTTTCTCAAGAACAAATCAGAAGCACTGGAAAAGTTTAAGATCTTCAAAGCATTAGCAGAAAACCAAACTAGATACAAGCTAAAATGTATCAGATCAGATAGAGGAGGATAATTCACAGATTATGACTTTGCAGATCTATGTAATGAACATGGAATAAAGCAACAATTTACTATTGCAGGAACACCTCAACAAAATGGAGTAGCAGAAACACAAAACAGGTCTGTTCAACAAATTTCCAGAACCATGATGCAATAGAATAATATTTCTCAAACTTTCTGGGCAGAAGCAGTGCACACAACAGTACATATCCTTAATAAAGCTCACTTAAGGCCAAGCAGTGACAAGACTCCCTATGAAATATGGCATGGAAAGCATGCTTCAATCAAACATTTCAGAATATTTGGAAGAAAATGTTACATAAAGAATAATGATGAAAACCTTGGGAAATTTGATGCAAGAGCAGATGAAGGAATTTTTCTAGGATATGCTTCCAAAAGTAAAGGGTACAGGTGCTATAACAAGACTCTTCGGAAAATAGTTGAAGGTATTGATGTGAGATTTGATGAATAATTTCCAAACAATACAAGAGATACAGACTGTTGCAGTCCATCAGATAAGCATGAAGAAGAAGACCAGAATGATGATGAAGCCAGCAAGAAAACAGAAGATGCAGAGTTGAGCTCAAAAACCCCCTCAAGATACACTCAGAATAATCATCCTGAAGATCAGATCATAGGAGACAAGAAAGCAGGGGTCCAGAGAAGAAGGCAGCTAACAGAACAAATAGAAGAAGTATACATAGCCATGTTATCACAAATAGAGCCAAAGAAGTTTGAAGAAGCCAGCAAGGACAAGTATTGGGTAAAAGCAATGAATTAAGAATTAGATCAAATTGAGAAGAACAATACCTGGGAACTAGTTCCTAGACCTATTGAGAAGAATATCATTTGTTCAAAATGGGTATTCAAAAACAAAATGAATGAGCAAGGACAAGTAATCAGGAATAAAGCCAGGTTGGTCTGCAAAGGATACTCACAAATTGAAGGACTTGACTATGATAAAACATTTGCCCCTGTAGCCAGAATGGAAGCTATCAGAATGTTCCTGGCATTTGCATGCTACCAAAACTTCAAGGTATATCAAATGGATGTAAAGTCTGCCTTTCTTAATGGAGATCTAGAAGAAGAAGTGTACGTGGAACAACCAGAAGGCTTCTCATTGACAGAAAAAGAAGACTATGTATGTATATTGAAGAAGGCCCTATATGGACTGAAACAGGCTCCTCGTGCTTGGTACTCAAGACTGGATAAATATTTGCAAAAATAGGGTTTTAAAAGAGGTGGAGTAGACAACAATCTATACATAAAAGCCCATGAAAATGAACTCCTGATTGGTGTTGTATATGTTGATGACATTATGTTTGGAAGCAACAAAGATGAGCTAGCAAAAGGATTTGCAAAAGAGATGAAATCAGAGTTTGAAATGTCCATGATTGGAGAGCTTAGTTTCTATTTAGGACTTCAAATTCAGCAAAGGAGCACAGGTACATTCATCTCACAAGAAAAATACTTAAAGGAAATGCTGAATAAGTTCAAAATGGAGGAATGTAAACCTGTGTCAACTCCCATGACTACAGGTTGCAAGCTATGTGCTGATGATGGGTCTACTCATATAGATCAAAAAATCTACAGATCCATGATTGGAAGTCTATTGTATCTTACAGCATCAAGACTAGGCATCATGCTAGCAGTAGGACTAGTGGCTAGATATCAAGCAACACCTAAACAAAACCATCTTCTGGCAGTAAAAAGAATACTCAGATATCTACAAGGAACAGCGCAATATGGACTTTGGTATCCTAAAACCAAAAACTTCACTTTATCAGCATACACAGATGCAGATTGGGCAAGCTGTGTGGATGACAGAAAGATTACAAGTGGAGGTGCATTCTATCTAGGAGAAAATCTGGAGGCATGGTTAAGCAAGAAACAAACATCTATCTCCCTATCTACAGCTGAAGCAGAATATATAGCAGCAGCAGCATGTTGTACACAAGTCATGTGGATGAAGCAAACTCTTCAAGACATGAAGGTAAACATTGATGAACCCATTTCAATCAAATGTGATAATACAAGTGATATAAGTATATCTAAAAATCCTGTTCTTCACTCAAAAACTAAACATATCCCAATCAAGTATCATTTCCTCCGAGAACAAGTGGCTCAGAAGATAGTAAGGCTAGAATATGTACCAACAAAAGAGCAGACAACTGATATATTTACCAAACCTCTTGCTAGAGAACCATTTCAATATTTGAGAGATAAACTAGGGGTAGTATCTGCAGATGCTACTCTCTGATATAAAGAGAAAGCACAATTTCAGGGGGAGAAAAAAACGAAAATATCATTCCAGGGGGAGAACAACCAGCAAGAAAAGCATGAATCAGGTCCTCAGGATCAAAGGATTAAGGAAAAAGAACACCAAGTTATTATCCTAGAGTTATTTGCATTATTCAAGCATCAAAAGGTCAATTATAGAGCAAAAGGATCAGTATTGTGTTCTGAAACATTATATTAAGAATCTAAAACATAAAAGAAGAGTAGTTATTATCATTTGAAGCCTCTCAACATTTTAGTTGCTGAATCCAATCATACATCTCTGACTAGATAAAGCTGATACAATGCAGTCTATAAAGTATCATTATTCTCACTTTTAACTCTATACAAGTGAAAGAACTGTATCAATTTACAGTGTGCATTAAAAATCGATAATCCTCAAAGTGTTCTCTCAACAAGTCTTATACATCACTATGGAGCAGCGTGGTACACAGTTAACAGAAGAGAGTCTAAACATAACTCAGAATGGGGAAACGCAAAAAGCAACCCTTTGCCATTGATGTCAAAGGGGGAGGAAGAGCAGGCAAACAGGAAGAGAAAACAACAGGAGGAAGAGCAGGCAAACATGAAGAGAAAACAACAGGAGAAAGAGCAGGAAAATAGAGAAAATGTATTGCCATCAATGCCAAAGGGGGAGACTATTGGAAACGTTATCATTGATGGCAAAGGAGGTAGCATATGCAGAGACAGGAGCAGAGGTAGAGGCAGAGGAAGCAAATACGAAGACAGAGGCGTTATCACTACTGTTATTCCAAGAATAGAGAACTATGTGTTATATATATGGCAGGACTATGTTGAAATGCGCAGTATGAAGGAGGCAAAATCGTAGTCAAAGACGGAACCATAGTCGACAACATATATATATATATATATATAATTGAAATTGTGGATTATGGAACGGTGTGGACGAAACCTGAGCACAACGAAGAACCGGAACCTGGAGAGGTGGAACTTTGACAAAGGAATAGTAACAGTGGTTTAACCCGGAGGGTGGTTTCTATCGCACCACCATTATATGTGTTAGGGTCCCGTGACAAACTAACAACTCATAAACTATGCCGGAACG